>JACJUM010005599.1:2788933-2816449 GCA_020976665.1 Heortia vitessoides
GCGGCGCGCTGGCGCGGCGTGAGCAGGCGCGCGCACGCGGCGCAGCGGTGCCGCTCGGCGTGGCGCGCGCGGTGCGAGCGCAGCACGCCCGGGCTGGCGAAGCGCAGCGTGCAGATGCCGCAGCGGTGTTCGCCGTTGGACTGCGTCACATTGGTCAAACTTCCAATTGAGCTCGACGACCCGCTTTCGAGCCGTGAGTGTCGTAGGAGGCGACTAAAGTACCAGAACCGACCTATTTCTATTTATGCGTTAACTAAATAAAAAAATGTCATAGGGCACCGGCAAAGTAGAATAATACGTCCTATTGCACCAGGTCTCGTAAGAGGCGACTGAGGTACCGGAACTGAGAGACGGCGGTATATCCATCCGAAACAGTGCAACTCAAATGCACAGGGCGGAGATGGGCAGCAGCATCGCCGTCACGAAAGCTGTGATCTGCGATTACCAACACGCTTGCCCAGCGCGGCAATTATGGGCAAATACCACATTTTTCCACGGTTGTTACGATGATAAAATCAAAAAAAATACTCACTTCTTCATGTCTCATCATATGTGCCTGATATGTATCCTTGAACAGAAAACCCACAGCGCAATTAGAACACTTAAACTCCGCTTTCAAATACTTCTCTTCTCTTCTATTCCTCTCTAATTGTGCTTTCTGCTCTTCTACACTCAGAATTATTTTCTCAAATCCATATTTGTTACCTAGTTTAGTCTTTTTTTCAGCAGATTCTTTATTGCACTCCGCAGCTTCTTCTTCGTGTTCTTCTAATGCTACTTCTTCATATATTTCTGCAGCTTCAATTTTTTCCGCTGATACAGTTACACTTGTTGCAGTTTCATATTCTTCGGTGTCATCAAAATAGTTTTCCTCAGCGATGAAATTATTATCCTCTTTATAAGCTGAGTTGTTATCATCGACGTTTTGTGATATATTATTAACATTGTCAGTGATTTTTGGTACATCTTCCAAGAAATCATGCTCGTAACCTAACAATTTGCTTGAATAATCTTCAGTTTCAGCTCTGTCTTCGTGTAGCTCGACATATTGGTTCAGGTTCATATCTTTTTCGTTGTCATTGGAATTGTCATCAGAGTGATTGATGTTGTAAAACTTTGAATTGAGATTATGGCTTCGGTGATGATCACAGGTCTCTTCTGAACACACGGTGTATATCTCCAAATCGTTTCGTTGAAGATTCAGTGTGCCCTTTTCACTGAAACATATAAAAGAATATTGGAGTATAGTGGGTCAGCTAACATATGACAGCAGAACAAAATTATGTTATATGTCATCATCATTACAGCCATTGGAAGTCCACTGCTGGACTTGGGCCTCCCCAAGAAAGGGGGAATTTCGCCCATAATTGCCGCGCTGGGCAAGCGTGTTGGCAATCGCAGATGGCAGCTTTCGCGATGGAGATGCTGCTGCCCATCCCCACCATTTGTATTTGAGCTACACTGTTACGGATGGATATACCGCCATCTGTCGGTTCTAGTACCTTAACTTCTTCTAGCTTCTTACGACTCCTGGTACAGAGGGAGGTACTATTCTACTCTAGCGGCTCACGGCTCGATATTTATAAAATATTATAAGGCCCCGGCGTCTTACGCATAATCGCATATCTCTCTCGGGAGAGCTTTCATTGGCTCGAGAAGTTGAAGCACTAAATCTCATAGAGTTTAACCGATTTGCTCTTTCCTCTGCCGATTCTTGAGAACGCCTATTTCTAATTCTCTTAGCTTCTCTCGAATTTCGAGATAATGGTGATCGTTTTATAGGTGGCATTAATGCAGGCAAATGAAGATAAAACTAATATGAAAAGTGAACGAAAATTAGCCAAAACTATATATCTATTGGTATTTAAAAATCTATGCGCACCTACTATCACTTCACCAAAAATAAATCAAATTTAAACTACTTATATAATAAACCAAAGTAACTAATACCTATTTTATAAAATAACAACAAAATTAATCTAAAAATAAATTATCAAAGGCTAAAAGTCGCGCTGATAAGCACTGTTTGTTAATATCAATTACCTAAGTATTGTCTGTCGATACAGTCCAATGATTTGAATGTCTATACGCATCAACAGCCAAAGATTGTATGAATCTCGCAGTCTAAGATCCCGATATAGAACGACCGAGTGGAAGAAAAATATTTTATATTCAATTAAATATGTCAATCAATATATTGCAAATGGGTTGCCTTAAAAATTGCAATCCAGAATTGGTTAAATAGCAATTAAAATTTTGTGTTTTTTTTTAAACATTTCCCTGGTTTGGTTAAAAGACAAATTTCATACCAATCGAAAGTATGAAGCCCATAGAACATGCAAACGTTAGGTTGACTATTTTGTTCCCGTTACTAATCTTGGGTAGGCAGGTATGAACAGGTTTATCGGTACTAGCAACTTGCACCGGTCTGGTTAATGAACTAAAGTTAAATAAATATAAAGATTATTTTATTACGAACACGGTGGTACAGGGTTGCCTGCGAAAAATCATCCCTGAATTCCGGTTTTCAGCGTTTAATGGTCGTTTTTTAGCGGGATCCTATACTACCGCGCTCGGCCGCGAAACGCGTCGAGCGCAGCGACCGAATCTCGAACGTTCGCGACCGGCCGCACTGCGCGCCTGGCGCCTAGCTGCTAGGCCGGTCGCGAACGTTCGGGAATGTTCGTTTTACGAAGCTATTCAATAGGTCACTCGCTAGCCTCTAGGCACCGAACAAGCATGATTCAGTATGCAGTATGGCTTATTGTTAGCGTATTTCAATTATAACTTTAGTGTTTCTATACCGATTTCTATTATTTTTTTTTATGGAATAGATAATAGTGTTAACTTTTTAAATTAGGGATGACTGAGTGTTTTTTTTTTCGAACGAACCTATTGCTGGACTACTCAGACGTTAATTTCAGCGCCACCGAAAAAAGAGGGCGGGCCTCTCATAGGTGAGAGAAGTCCGATGCCCGTAATCTTCCTGCGTACCTCGCGGCCGCGACCGCGCGTTTAGCTACGGTCGCTGGCATGGCTTGCGGGATCTGAGCGGGATCGACGGCGATCGCCCGAGGGTGCCTTTAAAGGCTCGACCTAGGCTCGGGCGGCCATCGTTGGAGGTGAATTCATTTATTAAATTCAGCAAAAGAGGACGGACGGAGTGAGCCCGGCAGCTCTAGGGCTACCCGCTATCGCTCGTTGGGGCAGGGACTGCACGCGTTCGCCGGCGAACGCGGTGTACTGCTCTATTATACGAATGCATGTGCAGTGTTAGTGAGCGTGTAATGCCAGTGAGAGGACGGGGATGGGCTGCGATTTTCGCTGTAGTTTTATCGTCTAAGACGTGACGCGGTCTACGATGTCAGTGGCGTGGAGTGTTATAAACGTAAGAGTAGGCAAATATCATCAGAAAGCTTCGAACTGCTAACCTTTTGGGATAAACGTGTTATTGTGAGTCAACCATAAAATATAGACATATGCTGTCGTGGGATATTTTTTTATATCATTTTAATGAGATCATTTCCGTAATACATGATTTCTGTGTAGCTTTAACCATTTAGGCTGCACGCGCGACGGAAGCTTAAAAAATGGTGTAACTTCTCCCGTTTTCCTAACATTTCCATTCACTGCTCTGCTCCCATTGATTGTAGCGTGATGTATACGAGGCCTATGAGTACGAATAAAATAACTGTACCAAGTTTCGTCAAAATCCGTCGAGTAGTTTTTGTTTCTATAACGATTATACAGACAAACAAACAAACATTTTACTGATTACACTTTTGGCATCAGTATCGATCCCTAATCACACCCTGATAGGTATTTTGGAAATATATTTCATGTACAGAAGTGATATAAATAATTGAACAAAAACTAGTAGAGTGGAACAGTACCTCCCCCTGTACCAGGTAAGTCATAACGGATGATTGAGATACTGGAACCAATAACTACCAGTATCATCATCATCATACCAGAAATTGAAAGTCCAATGCTCGACATAGGCCTGTCCAAGAAAGGGGGTATGTTGCCCATAATTGTTGCGCTGGGCAAGCGTGTTGGCAATCGCATGTTGCTGCCCATCCCCGCCGTATGCATTTGAGCTGCACAGTTTTGTTGGATATACCGCCATCTGCCGGCTCTGGTACCTTAGTCGCCTCTTACGACACCTGGTATAGGGGAGGTACTATTCTACTTTGCCGGTAACTCACGGCTGGGTACTTCTCGGCTGTATATCTACCAGAAACACTGACAAATGTAACAAGGCAATTGCCACCACACCTGTCAAGCATTGCAATAATAGGCAACATTCCTACTTTTTTAGTGAGGCCTATGTCCAACGGTAGATGATCTACAACTATGATCAGTTTTCTTTTAAAAATAGCAGTGTTAACATTTCTGTGATGAATACAATTATATAGGTAATGTGCACATAGCTTAAAGTCACAAGGTCGGCATCACCCTAGTGATATCCTTGTGATATTACGAACATCTAAAGGCTGTTGTGATACTTACTATCATGTATGATTGTTTGTCAAGCTAATCAATCAGAAAATCATTACCTAAATAGCACAGGATATTCCAAACTTCGTTTGACGCAGACAGATCTGAACAACCACAGCTTATGCAGCACGTGGCAGCAAATGTGGCATAAATGGAAGTCAGGACATAGCTGTAAATAATAAATATTAGATGCTGTAGTTTGATTAGAAAATATACTGAGAATTAATACTGAAACAAATGATGTACAAGTGTTATATTCAACGAGACCAATAATGCAGATGGTAGTGATCCTATCTTGTGCACCAATCTTGACACTTTGTATGTTGAATACTTGTGTTCTTTTCTATGTCTGAATTTTTAATACATATTTAAGTATAGTATAGTGAGTTATGTGCTTGTATGGTTATCACAGTAACACAATACCTTTAAATGACTATCTCAGAGTCAGGTCAATGTATGAAATGTAGTGTAAATTTATTATATTAATCAACTCTTATAATATGAGGCAATTTAATACAAAATATATTTCATATATTACCAGGAGCTTTTTCATATGTAAATAAATAATGCCTGTGTTGCATAGGGCTTGAGAGTGACTATGGATCTCCTTCGCTTGCTGTGATCTTGGTGTACCTCTCTCACCTCCTTTACTCACAGCAGTCACTTTTATTCACACTATATTATTCTTTTCTTTATTATATTGACCTGTCCCATCTTGGGTATGCCTACAAGCTGGTTGAGGTTTGTTCTTTAAAGTTGTCTTATGCCAACTCTTCTATTAAATTCCAATCTTAATATTTGTGCTATCAATCCACTTTAATTCATTCTTTCTACACATCCAAAGGATCTCAATATTAAAATTAAGAAACCTCGCGCCTACTCCAAGATGTCCTAATGCCTACCCCAGGATGTTGGGCTACCGACTTAAATTGATGTACCTACATTGAGTGTCGAAGCCCCCCTATGGAAATTAACCCAGATACGCCAATGCTTATTCTTATAATAAAACCATAGAATGTTACTTACATTCATCCCGACAACCTCTCTATATTTTTCTCTCATTTCTTCATTGGTATCGGCATTCACTGTACTATGACATATAAAACATAGAAAAGAAGACATTTTTAATAAAATCTACTATCACTTTCCAATTATATTTAATGAGATTCACTAAAATAAACAAATCTGATGTTGTTTACACATTTCAAATGTAAATTGTAAGTGATGACGTTTCTGTCTACATTGTCTATTAAAATATAAAATATTTTAAAATCCAATAAAAACTTGGAAATAAATTCTAGTGTGTTTTGATTGGCTAATTTCAAAACCAGTGACGAAATACAGATTATCATAAAATATTGTATTTTGACAGTAGCCGTCAATATCTAATTGAGCTTTTAGTGAAGCTCAAATACACAATAACAATAATTGAAAAATCTTTAAATTAAAAAAAAACACTTGGATGCCGAAATCTAAAGCTATGTAATTAAATAACGTAAAGATTCATAATAGAATAAATGTATTCTAGTGCCCCCTTTTTAAAGATAAAAATGGAAATGGACACACAAATCAAATCATTAAAATGAAATTGTAGATAATTGTTTAAAATTATTTTATCTGACAATAATAACAACTTATAAGCCAAATGTTATCCGCTTATGGTAATAATAAAAAAAGCAGCTTACATTTATTTGTTGAAAACTTTAGATGTTAGAAGTTCTTTGTTTCAGTGGTGCTTTAATGCTTACTGCCACTGTATAAATATATTGTGGTTATAATATATATATACATATTATACTACATTCGATAGATATGCTATTTCCGAAAGAAAAATATTTGACTTGTTAAGTGGATAATAAAATTCACTTTACAGCAATCATCTATCATTAAACTATAATTTATTAATGAAATGATTATTTTAAATATAAGGCTATATTGATATAGCACTTAACCATTATTTTGATATTCACTAATCGACTAACATTCAATTGAATGTTGCGCTATACCGCTATACGACAGACGGTTTGCGACACATCAATTCATCACGTCAGAATTGGAAAAAAGATAATTTTGTGCCTTGAAGCCTAAATTCTATTCATACATATAATCCAAGTTCATAAAAACCGCAAGCTCAAAAGTCAGGACAATAAACTGTGTCTTCAATTATTAGTGTTGTGTGTAGACCAATTTAAATACAATGTTATTAAAATTTGGTCTTTGAACTATAAAGCGGCTATACAGTCTCAAATTGGTCCGAAGGACTTCTAATTAGGCGGTTTATGCCTCTTCGGTAGTGCGTGCGACAAGTGCTGAACGTTTAACTGGTTCAATTTCGTTGTGCCGCTTATTATTGACTTGGTACGTGACCTATACCCGAAGTAGTTTCGCAATGAACGAAGCCGGGTGTTACGTTTTCCGAGCGTCGATTATGTGTAAAAAAATAACAATTTCATGAGCGATTGCCTGAAAGCTGTTCCTTTTGACTGTAAGTATTTAAAAAGTATATTTTGTTTTTTTTTTGCTATTTATTTTTGTCACGCCGTATTATACTGGCATACTGGTCGATATTAATTTAATTACCACACTTAGTTATTAGGTCACAACTGTTCACGCTCTACAGTATGTAACGAGGTTCTTATTGAACTTAATCAAGTGTTAAATAGAATAAAATATATACAAGTAAATAGATATCAGTGAGTATTATTCTGTTTGTTGTGAAATGTACTTTTGGTACTTTTTTTTATAGAAATATTTAGCAAAATGTCGCCATTAATAAATCTGTGTTAATTTAGTGCACATAAATAATGGTATTCCCACTGTCCACTATGTTTACATACAGTTGATAATTTTATTAACAACAATATATTGCCAAATAATCAGTATGTGATTTTATTTTCAATACTAATATTGATAAATGTAGTCTGTGTATTATTTATTACACTTCTGTCTAATAAATAATAAATATTACTCATAATATCAGTTGTTCTAGTTCCACCATACCAGTGACTGAGTGGTCCGTATCAACTCCCCCAAAAAGAAATTTAGTAAAAACCTAGTTACCTTCACTCTATGGTTCACAAAAGTCAGTCTTATTATTAAAGTTTGCTACAGTAAGGAGTTCTGAAAGATGTGGTGCCCTGATTGTAAATAAAGTTTTTTTTACAAGTATTTATTACTAACAGTGCCCCACAGTTTCACCCATGTTGTTCCATATTGCTCAAGAATAATGAATACAATTACAATAATAAGTTACTCTTTAAAACAATATCTGACTGCAAATGCAAGTCTAAATATTTAGACAAAATCTTATAACCATTTATTCAATTGGCTTTATTCTAATTGGTGTGATTATATATAATCTTTTGTTTGAAATTAGCATTATAAATAGCTATAATATAGTATTTTAGACGTAGCTTATGTGAAAGTCAGTCACATTATTTATAACTAACAACTTTTCGGAATTTTTTTCTATATTGTATCTGAAGTCTTTAAATGAATGAAGTGACACTTCATTCATTTTCAGGTTCAGGGACAAATTAATATTATATATTATAACAAGGGAATTTAAAAGAACACAATAACATATGTATACAATATTTTTAATGGATCCTTACTCCTTTTTTACTGTTGCCTGAATTTTTTATGTGAATTATTGTAGCTTGATTGAACCATAGGAAAAAAATAGTCAATGTTACTCCTGCCAAAGTTTTCCCCTTTCCTGGGGAGGTTTATGTCCAGTATTGGATTTCCAATGTCTAGAATGAATGCCTCTCTCAAGCACCCTGACACACACTAGCACCCTAATCACAAACACTTCACAAATATTATTTTGGTAAAACAGCCATCTTTTACAAACAACTGTCCCTAACGACGGCCATGAGGTTTGAGCTGATGTTCGACCACAGAGGCGCCCTCGAGTGATCGCGTCAGTCCCACTCCGATCAATCAATCGGACACAAGGTCGTTTATTAATAAACGGATTTATATTTCTATGGTTTATATGTTTAACACATGCCTAATATAGTGGAGTAAAATTGTTTTTTTTTCTTATTAGATTTTGTATAAAACCTTTTTTTGCGCTTACATTGCCAATACTGGCTGAACCCTACGAGATAGATCAAAATAATGTATGAAGGTATTGTACACTTAAAAAAGGCATACAAAAATGTCTGTAATGGTATTTATCTATTTCTTAGAGATAATCCACAATAACCATTTTTATCCTCATTGCACCCGTGCGAAGCCGGGGTAGGTAGCTAGTTATTACACCAAGTTGACAAACATACAAATAGTCTGCGTGATAGTAAGCGTCACTGCTGCCTATTGACGCTCGTAATATCACAAGGATATCATGAACGCGTTGCCAACCTTGAGACTTGAGGATATTATGCCACATTACCCAGTAAATTCACTGCCTCTCTCACCCTTCAAACCGGAACACAGCAATGCGAACACTGCTATATGGCGGTAGAATTAGGTGAGAGTGAGGTATCAATGCAGAAGACCGGATGGTGCGGTTATGCGTTGGTCCCGGCTGCAATTGCAGTCCTTAAACCGTCCAACCGTCAGTCGCTCATGAATGACCGGTACCTCCGTTCACTCGATAGGAACGTTGCCCCTGCAGTGAGGACATGGAAATGTAGCTGATGCATGGTATTGGATATTTTCACATGATAATCTAAGTTTCATCATCATCATCAGACGTTGGGTATAGGATGAACGCCTCCTCAAGTAAGAGGCCCATAATTGTGTTACGGATATGAGGTAACGGAGGAATTACGATGATAATAATTAAAAAAAATTGTATGCCACAGTTGTAGAATAAGCTCTCTGTGGAGGTTTTTCCAAGGACTACCACTGAATGGGGTTCTTCAAAAAAGGAGTTAAGGGGTTTTTAAAGGGTGGGGAACGCGTGAATGATGTCTGTTGTAAACGTCCATAGGCTGTGGTGACCGTTTGCCATACGCTTGTGTGCCACTGTAGTGGTAAAATAAAATAAAATACATAAACATTTGTCCTAGGTAGAGATCGAAACCGCGACTGTTGGCATGTAAGCTAGGAAACTACCGAAAGCGCCATCAGGCTTTTAGCTATTCTCAAAAATGTCTGTTCTGTGCTAGGTATTAAATATATATATATTTGTAATTATGTACTCTTTTGTCTGATGTCCGTAATACAAGTCCTTTAAGCGACTTATCACGGAGTCAGGTCAATGTATGAGATGAATAATTTATTTATTTATAAAAGATGAAATGGGAGGTCTCCTTGGTGCTTCGGATGGCATGTTAAAGCCATCCGAAGATTCACGGAGTTTCAGAAGGTCATCCCGGATAAACATCGTGCTTTAATTACTTTTTATCTAAATAATAAAGAAGCATACGGTTCGCGTGCTGGTCGCCAGTCACCGCAGCCTGTACACGCTCGTGTCATCACAAGGATATCACTAGCGCGTCCTTGTGACTTGAAGACGGCTGCCAGACTCAAAACAGAAGAATACAGTTTATTGGCAGCTAATTATTCTAAAACGGCAGCAAATATTAATGTTATTCCACTGGTTACTGCCGTATTATATTCTATCACTATCTGTCTATGCCGGTATTTCAGTCGTTTACGACACCTGATACATGAAGAGGTACTATTCTACTCTGCAGGATGGGATTTTACATCTTATTTATAAACGAATGTAGAATGGCTGCACAAATATATAAATCGGAAGTGAATGAAAGAGTTGGTATAGGACTATCTGTGAGAACATATATTTATATTAACCAGATAGAAGAGGTATTAAAGAAGGGCTAAGAATAAACGAACGTATATGAATAGACTAATGCGAGTAAGGGAAACGAGAGAGGTATGCCAAGATCGTAACAAGTGGAGATCTATAGTCTCGGCTTACCCCGATGGGACACAGGCGTGATATGTGTATGTATGACGTGATGTATGTGTATGTAGTCGCAATATTTTTTCATTGTTAACAGATATATAGTTAAGACAGGACATCTGTCGTGGAGCCATGGTAGTACGCAGTAGATGGTAATAATTTAGCACAACAACTGAACAAACACTAGGTGTGAATGAAATATGAAACCGTTGGAATAACATAATGCGTTAATATTGGCAGCCATTTTCAAGAGATAGTCCTGATACAATGGCTGTCTGCATTCATACCTCACTCGACTATTTGTTCCGCCAAATGGCGGTGTCCGCATTGCTGTGTTCCGATGTGAAGGTTAAGACAGGCAGTAAAATTACTGGCCAATTTGACGTAATATCTTCGCGGTAGTGATATCCTTGTGATATTACGAGCATGTATGGGCTGCTGTGACGCTATTTTTATTTTTGTTAAGAGAAAAGATTTGTATTTTTACCGATTATAGAAATTCTTTTAAGCCCACTGTTGTACATAAGCTTCCTCAAGATAGAGGGAATTTTGCCCATAATTGCCGCGGTAGGCGGTTGTGTGTACAACAGTGGGCTTAACAGCTACACCTTCTCGGATGTATATACCGCCATCTATCGGTTTTGGTACCTTAGTCGCCTCCAACAACATCTGGTACAAGTGGAGGCACTATTCTTCGCAATTTCAAGCCTACAGTCCATGTGGCTGTAAATGCTACTGCAGCCTATAGACGCTCGTTTCATCACAAAGAAATCACTAGCGCAAATAACTTTGTGACTAACGAGATGTTTCACTATCTCTCTCACCCACGCTACCGGCCTCTGCTTGAATCGGAATTGATCCACACGGAGCGAATCAGGTTTTGTACGGCGTTGAGTGGTTTTGTTTACTGGCGCCATCTCTTATCGTCTTGCGCAGTTAATATCCGTGTAGACGTCGCCACATTGTTACACAATATATGTGGTGTTAAGGGTTCTATGTACGCTGGAATTCGTTCAATGGCGTCCTTTGCGACGCAAAGCCCTCAGGCTTCGAGAATTAAGGGTTATTTATGAGTTTTATCACGAATTTTTTATATGACGTTAATGAAGTATTTAGGAATTTCTGCCGATTTTTGTGCGTATTGAAATATTTTAATGGTATTTTTTTTATTGGCGTCTCGCACCGACTTAGTTTGGGTACTAACAAAAGTTTTCTCCCGTTATTGTGGGAGATTAAATCCTGTTCTTGAGATTGTAAACTGTAAACCCGGACAAACAGTGTGACACGTAATATTTATATATAAAGATATGGCAGAACACCGGTTGTCTGGTCATGGTGTAGGTAAGTCGGCTTGTGGGTAGATCAGCTTGTAGGTCCACAAGAGGTAGACATTTTTCAAAGGTCGTCTGTAATAATACTTTTCTTTTACCTATCAGAGCGGAAATGAGCGTTGCAATGGTAAAAATATTGGTGTGTGCCCTGTATCAGACGTCCTACAAAATGATGAACATGTTAGGTTACTTAGGATAGTTAGTTTTACATGAGGTAGACCTCGTAGAAAGGTCGTCTGCGCTGGTACCTGACTCTCACCTATTTCTACCGGCAAATAGCAGTATTCGCATTTCTTGTTCCGGTTTAATGAGTAACGTATCTTCAGTTCATAAGGTTGGACACAAGCTAGTGATATCTTTGTGATGACACGAGTGTCTATAGGCTGCGGTCCAGTTTACCATCAAGTAGACCGTATACTTGTTTGCTGACTTCATAATATCATCATCATAGCAGCCATTAAAAGTCCACTGTTAGACATGGGCCTCTCCAAGAAACGGGGTATGTTGTCAATCGCAGAGCGCAGCTTTCGCGACGTGGATGCTGCTGCGCCATCCCCGCCCTGTACATTTGAGCTGTCTTTATGCATGGATATACCGCCATATGTCGGTTCTGGTACCTCGTCGCCTCTTATGACACCTGGTACAGGGGGAGGTACTATTCTACTCTGCCGGTACCTCACTCAATTTAAAAAAGGTATATAGATGATTATACTGAAATTCCATTTCAGAGCTCTGGGCTGGGTTTTATGTACCTCTATCTACCGCGTGGTACAAACGGGCTAGATGTGACTGATGTGTAGGTATTTGTTCCTGTTAAAGAGGGGGCCTTCAGGAGTTTGGTGTGAGGTCTGAGATGTTCTGAGGTCTGATAATCAGTTTTAAAGCAAAACAGGTAGCCTATGTCATTGGCATATGACATTTTCCCCTTAACGTTAAGCGCAGCATTGCGATGGGTATCCTGCTGCCTATCTCCGCCCTGTTGAATTTCAGCTACCCTGAGATTCGGATGGGCAGCAGCATTTAGTAACAAATCTACATCTGCGGTCTCCACGCCTACCCAGCGTGGCAATTATGGCTAGTCATCACTAAACAAATTAATGTATTCGGGAGGTCTGTGTCTAGCAGTGGTTGTACTAATAATAAATAAATTTGGACACCGTCTCCTACATATAGACCCAAATTCGAGATATGTCGCTTAAAGCACATTTGTTACAAACATAAGAGGAATCACAAATATATTACTTAAATACCATAGATAAATAAATACCATAGATAAATAAATACACACACACAGAACAAACAGATATTCATCTTATGAATATTTATATTAAAAGGAGTATTGAGTGAGATGGTTTGTACATGTAGAATGGATGGATGAAAGTAGAATATCTGCACAAAGAGCGGAAGTGAATTAGGGAGTTGGTATAGGATAATCTAGGCGATCATAACTTAATCAGGTAGAAGAGGTGTTAAAAAAGGGTTCTAGGTTCGAGAATGAAAAGACTAATGCGAGTAAGCGAAGCGAGAGAGTTATGCCGAGATCGTAGCAAGCGGAGATCCATAGTGTCTGCCTATTACTATTTATGTATGTAAATATTTGTCCTTCTTTGTATTGGATCTCGTCGCACAAACAAGCATACAGTTCGCGTGATAATAAGCGGCATATTAGACTATAGACGCTCGTATTATGTCAAGGATATCACTAACGCGTCATCAACCTTGTGACTTCAAGATATTATGTCATATTACCCAGTAATTTCACTGCTTCTCACCTTATAAACCGGAACACAGCGATGTGGACACAACTATTGCGGTCCACCTCATGTGTGGAGATAGAATCCGCGGCTCTTGGTGAATATGATAGAATTACTACCATCTGCGTCATCGGATCCGTTGTACGGATGATGGATTAATTGATATTATAAAGAAAATCGTATTAAAAAATGACCTTTTGAATTGTTCAAATGACCTTGAATAACGTTTTAACATCAAGAGCTAGCTAGCGACCTTGATTAAGTATTTGTTGGTCCATTGATTTCTTCTTTGCCCTAGAAATAAACTCGCAGTCTAGATTTCCATTAATTGTCTGGGATTGTTATTGATAAAACTAGCGGATCCGACAGAAATTATTCTGCCCTGATCTGAAGTGTGAATCGAAATCTCCTGTGTATAGTTTGATCCAATTTAAGGTATACGATATTTTATATCTCAATTTATATTCTCAATATTATTTTCATGGTAAATATATAACTTTAGTTAAGATATGATAACGTTTGTTAGGTTTGATAGTGTTATAATAAATTTAAAATAATATACGACCGATGCATTTGTTTTTAAACGATATTTCCCGCGCGAATTTTTTTATTGGCGCCAACTATCAAACGTCTGACAGTTATGTCGAATGACATTAGGTTGTTTGAAAATAGTTTTTATGTCCTTTAAGTATGTTAAGTGAGATCAAAGCGTACACAGTAAGAAAAAAAATATTGAATTCGGTTCTACAGTCTACAACTTTAGTCCGGACAAACAATTTGACATGCAATTCTTCTTACACAAAATGCGCACTCTGTGAACACGTAGCTTTCTAAAGATAAAATATTTGTTTTATGATATTAGTGTGTCGTGAAGTGCCGGCAGAGTAGAATAGAGGTAAGGTACCAAAACCGACAGATGGCGGTATATTATTTGCGGTATAGTATTGCGGTGGGTGGAGATGGGCAGCAGCATCTCCGTCGCGAAACCTACGCTCTGCGATTGCCAACACGCTTGCCCAGCGCGGCAATTATGGGCAACATTCCCCCTATCTTGGGGAGGCCTATGTCCAGCAGTGGACTTTAAAAGGCAGGCATGGTATTAGTGTAGCCAATCAGATACAAGTTGCATTTATTACCACTCTGGAAGTACGTATGCGGTGTAGGTATTTTGATACTACCACTTTGTTTCCGAGTGAGATATTTCCGGACCCACTACCGGCAGGGAGCGTGGTGTGTGATGGCCCTCACACGAATTGAGAGGTCAACTAGGCGACTCGACGCGAAGTAGATAGAGGCAGCGGTGCTCAAACTTTGCAGGGATTACCGAATATTTTTGTTTGGGGCCCATTTTTATTTATTTTATTAGACCAGGTGTACAGAAGCATACAGTCCGCGTGATAGTAATTGTCACAGGAGACTATAGACACTTGTGATATCACTAGGACTTTACTTGCGCGTTGCCAACCTTGTGACTTACAAGTGGCTGTAAGTCACAAGGTTGGCAACATTACTCAGTAATTTCTCTGTCTCTTTTACCTTTCGAACTTTTAAATCCCTTATAGATTAATATTGATTGCGAAATGTTAACAGATTGAGCAGTTTGACCTGTTGCTGTGTGCACAATAAGGTACAACTCTACTCAGCTGGTTGATTATGACAAAATTTTGTACCAGGTGTAGCAGGAGACAGTTACGGTATTGTCATAGATAGGTGGCGGTATATCCGTCCAAAACGGCGTAGAAGTCTATCTACACGTCTGTCAAACTCATGAACTCCTTATAATTGGAGTTTGAAGACCAAGATTAGTTAGTTGAGGCAGTAGTTTACATGTTTTAAAAATCTTATATCTAGGGTACCTACTTATAAGGAACAGTGAAGTAAACGCGCTGAAGTAGGCTGCTATACACTTAACGACCATTCACTAGCTTGTGCAGATAGCTTAGAGACTTGGTCGCTATCATCATCATCATATCATCACATAACACGTCCACTGCTGGACATAGGCCTCCCCAAGTGATCTCCAATAGGACCGGTTGTATGCGGCCTGTGTCCAGCGCGATCCTGCGGTTTTAGTCAGATCGTCTAACCATCTTGCGGGTGGACGCCCCACGTTGCGCTTGTCGGTACGTGGTCTCCATTCCAGAACCTTACGACTCGATCGGCCATCGGTTCTGCGTACCAAATGCCCTGTTCACTGCCAACTTCCAATTGGTAGCTAACTGTCATTGAAATGAGGAGATTCGTGGGAGTACGGAACATGTCGGCATCGCTAAACTGAAGTGGCTGTTCTTGCCATATATTCCCCTTTTAGTGTTCTAAATATTTTTCAATGATTCTTGTCAAAGGTTTATAACAAGACGTGGAAGCGAATGTTAAGATAACAAGATGATATGTCGTTTTGTCGATAATCTTTGACATAAGATACGAGATTCCGTTTTTATTTGTGTTATCTCTGTACGCTAAAACTACGCTCGTCCATTTGGACGAATTGAAGGCGGAATTTTATTTTTTATTTTACTGACAGCGTAGTTATTGTTCCCGGAAGTATACTTGATAAAAAAATAGCGTTTAATCTCTACATAGTATCAAACAGAGTAGCGTTCCGCTGTCTGTCTGCGTATGTTTTGACCTTTAAAACGGAGATAGAGTGATTCGAGAGGAATTTTCATATCTACACTTCTACACTATGAAATATTATTAAGAGGAAAGATTTGTATTTTTGCACGTAGCGAATAAACTTAAAAAGTACAGGACCGTTTTTAATAATCCTTCTTGTATTAGAAAGCTAAATTATCATTAAGTAACATAGGCTATATTTAATACTAGATTACTTTAGAAATTCATATTAAAACCAACCAAAGGTGTAAAAAAATTATCCATAAAATATCTTTCATCGCATACGCTGCGAAGAATATTAATGATAGGACAAAAATTGTTGGACAATATTATAGAATATATCAATATCTACAAAAAACTTCGCAAGATCATATGTCTAACTATTGTAGTTACGACACTATAACTACTTTTTTACATTTACAAACAAAACAAATTGATAGAAATGCCGATCAAAATCAGACTGTGTTATCCATACCATTTATAATTTTTTATCCAAATAAATATATTAATATTCAAAACTGTCCTAATACCACGAAGTTCCATTCAAAATATATCATGAAATTAAAATAAAAATACATGCCGCCACGCAGCGCATCGAGTAACTAACTCGACGAGAGTAATTGTATTTGGCACTTTCTCGATTAGGATATCCTTTAAATCAATACATTTCGTTGCCACCTACAAATACCACAGCCAACGTGGTGTACAGGGAGGATTTAAGATAATCATACAATTTTTTTTTCAAATTAGAGATTCATGGTTGTTTTAATTAGCATGCTTATTACTTTATTATCTGTACCTATTTATGTCTACCCGTGCGAAGCTGGGACGGGCCGCTAGTGTATAATACAATAGAGAAACACTGATAATTTTAGACGTTTTCAGTGTGTTGGCGTAAATAAACACATTTTTTTGCGATTAAATAACACACGCTGGCTGAACCAGACGAGATAGATCAAAATAATGTACTGCAGTATAGTACACCTTAAAGAAGTCTACAAACAAGTCCGCTGTAGTTTATCTCTATGTTTTAGAGATAACCTATAATTACAATTTTTTTTTCACAATGTACCCGTGCGATGCATGGGCTATGCCTGCTAGTCTTTCATAATGTAAAAATAGCAGGGCCCGGCGGCTTTACCTACGCTAAGTTGTAGAACTTTCATACTAACTTTCCACCCTCTTATCCCCTTACGGGGTGATTTGTGAACACATTTTTTACACGTGTTTCATCACTTTCAATCAAGAACATTTATACTAAATTTCATTCGGGGCGACTAAGGTACCGGAACCGACAGATGGCGGTATATCCATCCGGAACAGTGCAGCTCAAATGCACAGGGCGGGGATGGGCCGCAGCATCCCCGTCGCGATAGCTGCGCTCTGCGATTGCAATTACAGGCAAAAAACCTCCTATCTTGGAGAGGCCTATATCTAGCAGAGGACATTCAATGGCTGGTATGATGATGAAGATGAACTGCAAAATAGCAATGTTTTCTACTATTTTTGCATCCCCGTTATACCCCTTTAGGTAGTGAATTTTCAAAAATCCTTTCTTAGTACAACGTAGAGGACGTTGTTAAAAGAACCTCCGTGCTCAATTTAAAGTTTCTAACCCTTATTTAGGCCCGCGTTGATATTTCAGTCAGTCAGTCATCTTCTTTTAAATACCAATCCTTGATTATCCCGATGTCAGTTTTCTAGACCTTACAGCGGATCAACTTAGAAGTTTGATCATCTGCCAAATTTCGTACTAAGCTCAATGGCTTCCCATTCGACTTCGCAGGAACGCTCATGTTCTTTTTTTTTCTATACAAGCTATTGTTCTGTCCTTTCCCTCCTACTTATCTTAAAAGTAGCTTCGTGTTTCTTGGGGCCGTGAAAGCCATAAAAGATCCCTAAGATCGTCAGAGAATTTATCACTCAAAATGCCTCCACATTCCACAAGCATCTATAGCAAATCCTTTACAGTTCAAGCTGTTCGTTTGAGGAATGCGCTCCCCCTTGAAGTGAGATCTGCTCGTTCTCTTTCTATTTTTAAGAGAATGGTGAAGGAGTATTATCTGTCACTTTGATTTCCCTTGTTCTGGAACTATATCCTTTATGTGTATTTGAATGTATGTGTATATTTATGTTTGTTTGTTGAACTAAATTCACCTGCAACTTCCACTAGCTTTAACATTACTTCTATCCAAAGGTTGCCTGTAAGAGATTGCATTTAGCAATAAGGCCGCCTCTTGTACCTACTATTCCATGTTTTTGTGATGTTCTTGTGTTGTTTTTATTGGTGTACATTAAAGAGTAGAGTTATTATTATTATATAGATATAGATGAAATTTAAGAGTCTTGAGTGTTTACATTTTGTCAAGAAACACGTGGAGTCTATATTAAATCTTCAAAAGCATGGTAAACGATTTTATAAAGGATATTTATAAATGTTTACCTGCTGTCGCAGTAAATGTTCTTTGATGTCGTCTTGTCTCTTCTTATGAGTTGCACAAACAATTACGAGTTGGTACGGTGTGTAGCGATAAAATTATATGTGTTCCTTACGTACAGCGATTTCGATGTTCCTGCTTTATTTTTTTTTTATATTATGAAGTCAGTAAGCCGTGAGGTACCGGCAGAATAGAATAGCACCTTCCCCATGTACCAGGAGTCGTAAGAGGCTAAGGTACCAAAATCGACAGATGGCGGTATATCCATCCAAAACATTGCAGCTCAAATGCATAGGGCGGGGATGGGCAGTAGTATCCCCGTTGCGAAAGCTTCGCTCTGCGATTGCCAACACGCTTGGCCAGCGCGGCAATTATGGGCAACATTCTTGGACTTTCAATAGCTGGTTTGATGATGAAGTCAGCAAACAAGCATACGGACCGCTTGATGGTAAACGTGACCGCAGACTATAGACGCTCGTGTCATCACAAGGATATCACTAGCGTGTCGCCAACCTTGTAATCTGAACATACTGTTTCGCATTTACCTAATAAATTATGTTTAATTAGTTTTTATTCAGAATTAATATGCTTATTTTTATGAATATCATGAAATAACATCTCATAAGCCAACTAATTTCAGCTGTTGTGTGATGACGTGGCAAAGGGAAACCAATGCTGGACATAGGCCTCTCCAAGGAAGAGGGAATTTTGCATATAATTGTAGTGCTGGGCAAGCGGGGATGCTGCTGTCCATTTTAGCTGCATTGTTTCGGAGGGACATACTTCCATTTATCGGTTCTGGTACCTTAGTCGCCTGTTGACTCCTGGTGCAGGCGAAGGTATTAATCTTCTCTGCCGTACCGGCGGCTTGGTGTGAGGAAAATACGAAATAAAGTGTAAGCCGAATTGGTCAAGCTGCTCATGAGTTTAGCACGAAGCAATTTAGTTTTTAAGATGATATTTACTAGAACAAGATCGATGATACCGAATGCGATAGCGGGCCAATCAAAAATATTATATTTTTCTAATATTTTCGACTTATTAATAACCTAGATCTAGGTACTGATCTATTTAGATCTGTATCTGATAATGATTCGGTGTGACCCTGATCTTGAATGGAAACTTGTGAATCTTAAATGAACGTCATAAATGATAAATTATCATCAGCGATAACGCCGATAATTTGTGATAATTGCAATTGGCAACGTGCGTGATATCATGATCTGTTTTGATAATTTTGCAAATGTACTGGAGGTAGACCTTATACAGAAACTATGAGCATTGGAACCTCATCATCACCATCATATTCTGCCCGATGGCGTAGATGGTAGTGACCCTATCTTGTTTGCCAGGGGTCATGGGTGGGGGGAACCCATGGCCCCTGGGGAACAAATATTTATATATGATATTTGTGTTTGTTCTGAGTCTGGTTGTTAAATGTATGTATTTAAGTAGTATATTTGTGATTCCTCTGTATTCTTGCGTGTGCAACGCAAGTGTTTTATGCGTCTTATTATGGAGTCAGGTCAATAGAAATAGAAATAAGTGCACACTACACGGCTCCATGAAATAAATAATTCATTCAAGGACAACTGCATTAGATTTTCTAATAAAATACCCGGCAAAATATCAGTCTTTCTGATAAATGAATTTTAAAATTACGTTACGAGTAAGCTTATTTCTAAAGCATATTATAGTGTTAAAGATTTATTCATGACTAGCTGCGCCCGCGACTTCGTCCGCGTGGAATAGTTGTTTTTTGGTACCATACCTCTTTACCTTAACTTATATAAACTTTGAATGTCATGTTTATTTATATTGAATCAATGGCTTGAAAAATAAGTTTTAAGTTTCTAGCTCCTAAAATAGCGATACTTCCATACATCTTTTCACCCCCCCTTTTGATCACAACCCTTATTTCGAATTAAAAAATAGCCTATGTCCTTTCTCAGGGTCTAAAGATTGTCTGTTTTAAATTTCATTTAAATCGGTTTAGAGGTTTAAGCGGGAAAGCGTACTTTCGCATTTATAATATTAATAGGGATTAGTAGGGATAAAATAGCTTAGTATCGAAATGCTCTAACCTAGCTTTAAGAAACGATTGGTTAGCGCCGACGCCGGTAGCGGTACCGTTGACACTAACTATTTAGTGTTGATGGACCTTTATCACCACTAGTTTTTCTTGCAGGTTCCTTTTTGATGGCTCGTGTAATAAACTTGCATTAAACTTAGTTTTAAGACTCGTCTGGTGCCGGCATGCTAGTGTTATGTAGGCCTAATTTATTTGTTAGATGTCTCATGATCCCATGGGATCATCGGGGTCATAAGTATTATAAATATAATACAGGTACTTTATAATTCCGACTTAAATTGTTTCATTTATTATTATTTTTTTATTTATTTATTTATTTATTTATTTAACTTTATTGCACAAAATGTTACAAAATGTACAAATGGCGGACTTAATGCCAGATGGCATTATCTCCCAGTCAACCATTACACAAAACTGAAAAATATTATATAGTGGTGCAGGCAATATATATACAAAATAAATAAACGTGGCATACATATTTTTATAAATTTGTCATATTTGTATTGATTAGGGCTTGGGAGTTTCTTTGCGTGATCGAATCAGGAATGAGGAGATTCGTAACAGAACCAACGTTATCGACATTGCCCGGCGGGTTAGTAAGTTGCAGTGGCAGTGGGCAGGGCATTAGATACGCAGAGCCGATGGCCGATGGAGTCGTAAGGTTCTGGAATGGAGACCACGTACCGGCAAGCGCAGCGTAGGGCGTCCACGCATACAACCGTTCCTATTGGAGATTACTTGGGTAGGCCTATGTCCAGCATTGGATGTCTTATAGCTGATATCAAGATGATAATTATCTTCGACGATTCGAAAGTGCTTATAATGAGCCTACTTGAATAAAGAATATTTTATTAATATATATATAATATATCGATTTAACATAAGTTATATTTATCCCTTAATTCTCACAGGTATGGAAGCTATGGGTACCGCTTACTAGTGACATATAAATTCGGTCAAATATTACCTCAACATTTCACCAGGATTCCACTAATCGCGTTGTGATTTCTGAAAAACGCGAGTTTATATTTGCCGCTTTTCGGCTTTAAAACAGGAGTTTTAAAGCCGATAAGTGTAGAAATAACTCTGTAACCGGGAGTGATTCAATTTGTCCGGGAGGTCGTTACCTCTATATATCTATACATATAATAATAATCTATACATCTATACATATAAATAAAATTGGAGTGACTGTTTGTAATAATAAAATTACCGCTTTCTATTACATGCATATGAATGTATATAAGTACGGTAAGCATACCAAATATATATATTTTTTTGCAATTTTTTGTCTGTCTCTCTGTTTATTCCGGCTAATCTCTATGGCTGGACCGATTTGGATGGGACTTTTATTGGCAGATAGTTTATGTAATAAGTAGTAATTGAGGCTATATTACATCGCTACGTCCGAAATGAGATCGAGAAAAACGATCAATTAGAAAAATCTGTCATTATCGATACGTGTTCCATAGTTCGGTGATTTCTCACATCCACCACGCAAACCTCTGCAGCATTAAACAATAAGCTGACCCACTTGGCGTAGACCCCTGATAGGTTCACAACTTCAGCACTAGGCTAAGATTCGGAAGATCGCATTTTGGGGAAAGGCGACCAAGGTACCAGAATCGACAGATGAATATACATCCAAAACATTGCAGCTCAAATGCACAGAGCGAGAGTGGGCAGCAGCATTCCCGTTACGAAAGCTGCGATCTGTGATTGCGGACACGCTTGCCCAGCGCGGCAATTATTGGCAACATTCCCCCTTTCTTGGGGAGGCCTATGTCCAGCAGTGGACTTTCAATGGTCGGTGTGATAATGATGTATGATGATAGGAACATATGATAATAACAATTATTTTATTGAACATCATAACACCAGTCGTAGAAATGCCACTTCTGGACATAAACCTCCCCAGAAAAATGGGCAGGCGTGGTGGCTATTGCAGAGCATCGATTCGCGACTGGAATGCTGCTGCCAATTCTCGCCTGGATGCTGTGAGCTACGCTGTTTGAGGTGGACATACCGCCATCTGTCGGTTCCGGTACCTTAGTCGTTTCTCACGACACCTGATGCAGAAGAGTGTTAATTGTACAACGAGCGGTTTCATCCACGTGGTGTCTGTTACCGGGGAAATGTGTTCATGTGTACCGGCAGAGTAGAATAGGTACTATTCTACTCTGCCGGTACACATGCACAAATGTTTTCGGTCTTTTTGATAACTTATCATCATCATTATCATAGCAGCTGCTATTAAAAGATGCTTCGATATTGGCCGCGCTGGGCAGTCTTGGTGGCAATCACGGAATGTAGACCTCATACAAAGATCATCAGCATTGGTAGCTCAATGTCAACTATTTCTACCGGCAAATACCAGTGTTCGTTTTGCTATGTTCCAGTTCATACAATCTTCAAGTCACTAGGTTAGCAACTGGCTAGAAATATCCTTGTGATGTTACGAGTGCCTATATGCTTCAAGAAAATAGCTTTGCGATGGGATCGCTGCTGCCCACCCCCGTCCTGTTGCAATTGAGCTACACTACTTCGGATATACCTGAATCTATCGGTTCTGGTACGTCACTTGCGTCTAACGACACCTGGTACTTGGGGAGGTACTCTTCTATTCTGCCAACACCGCACGGATGTAATTTTGATAATTATTTTATATATATATGTAATATTGGATTACCAACATAAGTAACAGTAAATAATGAACAATAATTGTGTTTTCAAAAGATATTAACTAACTGTTCTTGCAATTACAGACAATCACATCGTGCATAATTATTAATATTTATAAAAAAAATGTAATATTTACCCAAGTTAAGATGTAAAATAAATAACGAAATACACAAACATTGAAAATCAAAAATCAGCAATCTTACGGTACGCCATCAAACGATTTTATCAACGACAAAAACCCGGGAAGATTATAAATATTAGTGTCAAGTTCAGGCAGACTTTAGGCTAGACTATTATACAGACGGGATATACGGTTAATAGGTGAGTTATATACCTATCCTTGTTTTATTCATTGTTTTATTTAAATGAAACGTTAACACACGTTTCACTTTAATAAAACAATATGGAGCAGGTAACAGAGTAAGCAAAGATACGTAGTTAATCTCGCGTTATCGTATCTAGAATATATATTTATTTTTTACCATGTCATAGATAAATTCGTCCGAGGATCGGTTCGAGAAAATTCCGAATTAAGTCAAGGACTCTTGGTATTTTTTTTCTTTTATTTTTCCATCTTGCGGGTGGACGCTCTACGCTGCGCTTGCCGGTACGTGGTCTCCATTCCAGAACCTTACGACTCCATCGGTTCAGCGTACTAAATGCCCTGCCCACTGCCACTTCAACTTACTAATCCGCCGGGCAATGTCGGTAACTTTGGTTCTGTTACGAATCTCCTTATTTTTAATTCGATCGCGTAAAGAAAATCCGCATTGCCTTTTCCATAGCTCGTTGTACTACTTTCAAATCCTGTTCACTTTGTACTATTTTAGGTAGCGATATCTAATTTTTTTTCGATAATCTTACATTGCCTATATTCTCTAATGGTGAAAGAGTTTTCAAAATCGGTCTAGTAATTTTTAAATTTATCCGTGACAATTAATCAATAGCCGCGAGGTACCGGCAGAGTAGAATAGAACCGACAGATGGCGGTATATCCATCCGAATCAGTGTAGCTCAAATGCACAAGCTGCGTTTCGCGATTGCCAACACGCTTGCCCAGCGCGGTAATTATGGGAAAATTCCCCCTTTGTTCGAGGGGCCTATATCCATCAGTGGATTTCCAATAGTTCCAATTATATGATTAAGATGAAATAATCAATTTTCCGCTTTATTATATTAGTATGGAAACTAAGTGTGATGAAAATTGCAGAGCGTAACTTCAGCGTCAGAAATGCTACTGCCCACCCCACCCCAGTTGCAATTAAGTTACGTTGCTTCGGATGGATATACCGTCTTTCGATTCTGGTACTAAAGGGAAGTCTGCCCACAATTGACACTAGGCAAGCGTGATGGCAATCGCAGAGCGTAGCTTCGCGACGGGAATGCTGCCTATCTTCGAACTGTAGCATTTGAGCTACATTGTTTCGGATGGATATACCGCCATCTGTCGGTTCTGGTACCATAGTCACCTCAGGAGAAGGTACTATTCTACCCTGCCGGTACCTCACTATTTTGTAAAGAAAGTGTACTACTTAAATAAAAATTCAGTATTAATAAGTAAACGAAAATTAACACAAGGGTTTTTGGCTAGAAAGGTAGACAACAGCCAGACCCTGTTTCGGATGCATGTACCTGTTTGTAACCCACAGACAATAATGTTTTTAAAATTTAAACTTGTTTATCAATGCAATGTATTGTACTTATCATCATCGTCATGCCACCACCAGCCATTGAAAATTCACTGCTGGACATAGGCCTCCCGAAGATAGGGGGAATGTTGCCTATAATTGCCGCGCTGGGAGTTCGTGCTGCTGCCTATCCCCGCCCTGTGCATTTAAGCTGCAATATTTCGATTTATTGTATTATTACATCCATATGTTCATTACTGCATTATCGTATTTTCCTCAGTTTTGTAATAATCGATTACGGAAACATTAACCGTTCTGTTTTTGTTACAGGAAAAATTGATATTCCATTAACACTTTCCTTATACTTCCATCATTCCACTCTTCCAATTGACACTTCCATAGCATTCCAATTTTTTGATTTTGGAACGCGTTTCGAATTTTTTGTTCGAAATTCAAACGAACGGCGCGTCCTCTCCGACCGAGAGCTGGCTCGCAAATGATATTGTGACCCCCACCCGTATCCCCGCCATGTTCTGACGATCCTCACGATGAGTTCCTCCCCAGCTGTGGAGCCTTCTTCCCCATCCACCACCCCGTCTTCGCCTGCCCTAAGAGCGGACATTCACTTTCACACATCGACGCCGAACTACATCGGGAAGGTATGTATAATAGAAATACTATAATATATAAATAAATTTATAATATATAATAGATAAATTACTTGTAATCTTTTCTAATATTTACGCGTGATCTACTCATAATGTAACACTATGGCGGGCCCGGTGACGAAGGTGGTAGTGACCGTGTCTTGTGCGTCAAAGGCCATGGGTTCGATGCCCACCCAGGACAATTATTTATATGATGATATTTATGTTTGTTCTGTGTCTGGGTGTTAAATGCATGTATTTAAGTGGTATATTTGTGTTTCCTCTGTGTGATGTCCATACACAAGTACTGTAAGCGACTTATCTCGGAGTCAGGTCAATGTATGGGATGTTGTGGGAATTTATCATTATTTCTTAAATATAAACAACATCAGTAATTTTTTTCCTAAATATACTAGTGCCGGACGCAGAAGAAATAGGTTAGTTCGCTCGTTATTGAGCGACTCTATCTTGAATGCCACATGATGCGTATAAGACCGCAAGGGTAACGAGGTCAGACCCTGATTGACAGCGATCAGAAGACTAAGAAAAAGGGCATTTTAAGACCTAAATTTTACATTGCATGTTTCAGAAGCAGCATCAGCCTCTCAACGTGGTGCTACCAGCTACTGCCCCAGCTACTCCACCTATTTACGGTGAGAACAATACCATTTAAGTATTATGTAGATTTAGCGGTACAGATAATAGGCGGCATAAAATATATCAGGCTGCTCATTAATAAGCGACCCTATTGTATACCCTGTAATATGTAAGTGCATAGGTTCTTCTTGATTTTTCCCTGTAAGGATCCACGTTCCGATGTAACTGTTTGAGTATAATGTAAACACTTTGGTACAGTCTTTGTTTGTATAAAAGAGACCGAGCCGCTATTTAACAAGCAGCTCTACGTCAATGCACTTCTACCGTAGTAAATATCCTGGTTAAATTAAGACATATTAGTAATGACTCTCTGTTATCGTGGATCAATGGCGCTTCTGGTACTGGCCCTATCTTATGCGCCAAGGGTCGTGGGTTCGATCCCCACCCAGTACAAACATTTATGTGATGGACATTTGTTTGTGTTAAATATCTATCTAAGGCATTATGATGTAACAAAATATCTCAAAATATATCTTAAGAAGTACAGTCTAAAGTTCAAAGTCCAATGTTGAAGGCGAACCTACCCTGACCCCACCCCCCCGCTCACCGGGCACCGCAGCGGCGACACCTGCCTCAGGAGACGGACGGAACCACCCCCCGGACGGGACCTCGTCTGATAAGGTATGTAAAAATATATTCTATAGTTCTCAAGTGATCGAGACATCCACCGCGATCCCACAAACCCTTCAGGCACTCGAGAATACTCGAGCATAGTGTTGCTCATTAATAAGCGACTTCACCAATTGCTCCGGTGTCGCTGGAATTGGATTCATAGTACTCCAGCGTTAGGGTAGACAAAAAAATTTCAACGTAATCTTCGAAGTCACCGTGTAATGACATAGTGTGATTAAGTCACCGGGTGATCTCTTATTTGTGATTGCAGTCGTCAGAGACTGCGGTGGGCGGTTCGTCAAGACCGGCTAGTACGGCACTCTCAAGAAAGGAGAGTTACAAAGCGCAGAGGCAGAATTATAGGAGAGAAAAGAAGAGAGCCGCATCAGCACTGCTCCACTCTATAGAGGATCCAGCTGTTGTTGTGCTTGCCGATTGGCTGAAGGTGAGTAAGCAACTCAGAGAGGGAGACATAAAATGCAAGAGGGAGAGAGGGGGTTAGGGGTCCACATATACCATATGCACGAATTAATGTGATAATGATGTATGATAATGTGATAATGATAAAGTATCATTAATAGGTGCGTGGTTCGCTTAAATCGTGGACGAAGTTATGGTGCGTGCTGAAGCCTGGGCTGCTGCTGCTCTACAAAAGCCCTAAGGCGAAGGTAATCACAT
>JACJUM010005599.1:2816459-2840799 GCA_020976665.1 Heortia vitessoides
TTTATTGTTCAAAGTAGTATTGTGAACAAAGCGTGGAGTGCGTTGTGCCATATGTGTTTATTTTTAACCATATTTCTTTTTCCTTTCGGTGCAATTATAAATTGATTCTATTTTATTTGTCGCTATTAATATATTATGTAAATAATAACAATGTCTAAGTCATCTTTCGATCTATTTGTTTTGTTGAACCGTGAATTGTTTGTTTCTGACTTATTATTGTGTTCTAATATAATATTTACTAAATAGGTTATAAGCAGTTGTTGTTGTATCCAAAATGTCTAATGAAGGTAATTTTCTCCTCTCAATATGCACCTTATGCACTTGTAATACGCTACAAATTGCGCTAGTCCTTAAATCTATATCTTCATGTAGCACGCCGACGCCTCTCATGTCGGTGTCGGATTACTCCCCGAAAAGGAACAGCTCGGGGGAGAGAAAGGTCGGCTACCAGGTCGCGAAGAAGCCGAAGCCTAGGAAGATATCGAAATGGGCACAATTCGTCGAGTCCATAGAGATACGGTCGAAGGACCATGATGCATCCACAGAGGATACGACGCCGGAGGGCGAGAGGAAGGACACGGGCTTCCTCGACTTCCTGAGGAGGAAGGACACGTTTGAACGCAACGATGGGTGCACCTCCTCTCTGAAAGTCATGGTCGAGCCGAAGAGTCGTGGAAGGCTCAGCAAATCTCTCGCTTCAAGCCCTCTGAAGGTCGAGGAGAAACGGTCTCCTATACTAAAATGCTTTGATATCCCGAAGCTGCCTATCGATAAGAAGCTGCTGAAGGACAAAGTGATTTCGCCTACCGCTTTGCTGGAGGATAACCTGGTCAGGTTCATGGCCTCGTTTCCAAAGAGGAGAAGTTCCACGCCGTCCTCCTTGAAGACCGCAGTCACGCAGAAGCGTATAAGCGAGTTGCGCGAGAGTGGGATCAAGACCGACTCGGAGAACGACGACTTCTTCCTCAGGGATGTGCCGAGGAGGTACGATGAGGACTCGGAAGTGATTTGCGACACCCCTGAGAATATAATCATAACTAAAACAGCGCCATCTATTGAGAGGTTCAGAAAGTACAGCACTTCTTCGAGTGAGGGCGGTGGTGTTCTTGAAGCAAGGTCTGTTTGCTTTTTTTATTTCTGGACTCTACGATTATTATATTCTGGCAGATTATGGGGATAAAATATAACAATAATATTGATTCGGACGGTTGAAGTCCCTGATTCTCGACCAATCAGGAGAGAGCTTTCAATTCAGGTATAGCATTTTAATGTCTATACATTAAAATGCTATACCTGATGACAGGTTTCAAAGCAACTGTACAGATTTGGTTGCCGTCATAGGTCAGCGTTATTCCATTTCACGTCATTGCACGCAAGTCTGAACATGTATGGATTATTCCAGACCCAAGTTGCAGTACAAATCAGCAACGGCTACCCATACACCAGAGAAGTATTCCCTCATAGACTATCACAAACTCCCATCCGCTAGTCTCGACGCGTTCAAATGTGAACAGAGAGACGAGAGGCTCACGACGCAAAATGTGTACGTGGCGGGGAAAATTGTGAGGAGTGGTGAGGGCTGGTCCTTATTTTTGTGAGGGTAGAGTTCAAATTTGTGTATTTTGTAAGCTATTCTCAGGTTTGAGTGAGGTAGACACGAAGATCATAAGGCATTGGTACTTCACTCTCACCATTTTCTACCGGCATATAGCTGTGTTTGCATTGCTGTGTTCTGGTTTGATGGGTGAGACTTAGTGAAATTACTGGATGATGTCACAAGTGATATCTTCAAGTCACAAGCTTGGTCGCGCTAGTAATATCCTAGTGATATTAAGATATAGGCTGTGGTGATGAGCAACCAGCTCGTGGGCCGTATTCTTGTTTTCTGACTTATATGACTGCGATAATTCTGATCAATGTGTTCCTTTGCCATCTGAGGTACCGGCAGATTGGAATAGTACCTCTCTGTACCAGGTGTCGTAAGAGGTGACTCAGGTACCAGAATTAATGATGTCGGTATATCTATCCGAGTGTAGCTCAAATGCTCAGGGTGGGTATGGGCTGCGATAGCTGCGCTCTGCGATTGCCAACACGCTTGCCCAGCGCGGCAATTATGGGCAAATTACCCTTTCCTTGAGGAGGCCTTTGTCCAGCAGTGGACTTCCAATGACTGTAATGATTAGTGTTTTCCTTAAGACTTGATAATAGTTTATAAATTTGGGTCTATCCACTGTTTTTTGTGTAGTTGCCAGTTGATTTTGTGTTTTATTGCTAAGAGCGTAGATTTGGTTTTCGTAGGCTAGAAATATATTTTTTTCAGTGCATACACAGATTTGCAGGATTTTATTATGCAGTGTGCTCTCGATAATCCGCCAACCATTACAGAACGCGGAGTATCCGCACAGTGGATGATTAATTATCTACAACATTATAAAGGTGATCCTTCCTCTGAGGAATATATATATATATATATATGTCGGAACATAATAAGTATTGTAAATTCGGTCACCCATTCAATTAATGGCCGCGAGTTGGGTTGCTTAACTTTGATGATTGATTTGGTATGATTAAATTTCAAATGTATAGTTTGTACAGTATAGTATTTGTTTACAGTATAGGACGATATACCTTACCAAATTTCATAGCATAAGACATTAACTATTTTGAGAATATCGATATGTTTGCGAGAATTGTCAAAAAAAAGTTGTTTTTCAGGTTACCTTCTAATGTTTATTTTATAAAGGCTGTAGATTTTTAGATAGCTTTATTTTCAGCTCGATACCTCTACAAGTATTTAGATAGACGGAATACAAAGTGATCTTCCTAGAAATCTAAAGGGTAAACACGGGATCCTATTACTAAGACTCCACTGTCCGTTTGTCTGTCTTTCACAAGGCTGTATCTCATGAATCGTGATAACTAGACAATTGTTATTTCTACATCTGATTCATTTCTGTTGCTATAATACGAAAATAAATGAAAATTCATACAACATCTCATAGATTGACCTGACTCCGACATACCGCAGATATAATACTAATCCCTACTAATGTTATAAATGTGATAGTAACTCTGTCTGTCTGGACGCTTTCCCGCTTAAACATCTCAACCGATTTTGATGAAATTTGGCATTGACAATCTTTAGACCTTGAGAAAGGACATAGGCTATTTTTTAATTCGTAATAATAGTTATAAGGGGTCGAAAAGGGGGATGAAAAGTTGTATGGAAGTATTGCTATTTTTAGAGCTTGAAACTGAAATTGATTCAATATAAATGAACATGACATTCAAAGTTTATATAAGTTGAGGTAAAGAAGTATGGTATCCAAAAATCTATTCCATGTGGACGAGGTTGCGGGCACAGCTAGTATACTTATAATTAACACCCAGACACCGAACCAACACAAATATTATAAATATGAATATTTGTTTCCTCTTGAGTTTCAAACCTACAACCTTTGGTGCACAAGATAGGATCACTACCATCTGCGCCAACAGGCTTGTCATTGGCCGCCAGTAATAACAAATGGTATGTCGTAGACCTCATGCAGAAGGTCGTCTACTGCGGTACATCACTCTTATCTGTTGTCACTAGCAAATAGAAGTTTTCGCATTGCTTTTTGTTCCTGGTTGAAGGGTGAGAGAGTCAGTGAAATTACTAGATAATTGTGACATAGTATCTTCCGTTCACAAGGTTGGCGACTAACTAGTGGATGACGTATGCTTGTTTGCTGACTTAATACATAAAAAACAAAAAAAAATCGCGCTGCCGGTACTTCCGCAACGGATATGTACCCGTGTCCCCCTTAAATCTGTAATCTCTTTGAAAATATTCATTTAAATTACACGCGGTAAGGAGCTCTATAGATCTGGATCAATAGACAATGTTTTTAGGGACTTAATTAGATGAAGACTAATGCCGCATTCTTTAAAATCGTTTCGTAATTAGGACTTTGTTTTTCGTATAAAGTGAAAGATATAAATAGTTATTGAGGGTTATCCCTAAGAGATACACATATACCATCATTGACTTTTTTGTAGATCATTTTAAAGTGTACAATACTGTAGTGCATTATTTAGATCTATCTCGTTTGCGATGTAATCGCAAACAAATGTGTTTATTTACGATATCACATTAGAAATCTATAAAATGATCAGTGTTTCTCTACTATATTATTAATGTTTTAAACAATACTTAAATATATAAATTTAACACCCAGAAAAGAAAAAACACAAATATCATTATATAAATTTTTGTTCTGGGTGGGAATCGAACCCACGACCCTTGGCGCACAAGATAGGAGCACAACCATCCGCGCCATCGAGCCCGTCCAAGTTATTTCCAAAGTTTTTCCCATGAACAAGGAAAAACACAAATAATACGCGAAACAAGTACAAATGTCCAATGTTGTGGTTTCTTTACCTTCAGCAAGTTTCTTATATAAATAGGATACTGTTTATCGTTGCGTGCGATTTTCAACTTTGTCCAATGTTCATAAGGGTGTTTATTCTTTGACCGAGTTGGTTGATGTTAGGGTTTGAACAGACTTGCGCTCTTCGGACGTTTTATTTGTTACTGGCATCGCCCTGCGGTTTCGCCCCTTCTCGGAAAAGTAAACTATATCAATACATGTACAGGCAGAGCAGAATAGTACTTCCTTCTATACCAGGTGTCGTAAAAAGCGACTGAGGTGCCAGAACCGACAGATGGCGGTATATCTATCCTCAGTAGTGCAGCACAAATGCACAGGACGGGGATGGGCAGCAGCATCACCGTTGCAAAAGCTGTTCTCTGCGATTGCCAATACGCTTGCCCAGCGTGGCAATTACGGGCAGAATTTCCACAATTCTTGGGTAGGCCTATGCCCAGTAGCGAACTTCTGACGGCTTGTATGATGATGATGAAGATTGACATTTCTCATGATTATTGTAGACCTTACTGTAGCCGACACTGCGACGTGTGATCCACTTTTCCATGTTCCCCTTTTTTCTTCTCTTTTCTCCCCTCGTCCCTTTTTTCCTCAGACATACCCCCGTAACTACCACATTCGCCACTAGCCACCGTTATTTTTCTTCCTCCTGCTTATTTTTGTTCTCTCTCCCCTTTTCCCCCCCTTACTTTTTCTTCCTTCTCTGCTTTTCTAAACCTTACCATCTTCCCTACCACCTATCTATCTATATATAAAGGAAAATCTATCTGACAGACTGACTTGTCTGACTGACTGACATAAACGCTAGGCCTAAGCTAAGAAACTAAGGTTAGAAACTTGTAGTTTTGCACAAGGGTTCCATTTATACTGGTGAGGAGCACTGTGAGAGGAGTTTTTAAAATTCACCCTTTAAAAAGATAAAACGGGGGTGAAAAGTTCGTATGAAACTATATTGCTTATGAATTTTTTCGAGCGAAGTTCAATGTAAAAGTTCTTCATTAAAAGTCCCGTGTAAAATATTTTTTATAAAATAATCCCTCAAGGGGTTACAAAGGGGTGCAAGGTTAGCTTGAAAGTTATAAAATGTGACGCGGGTGAAACCGCATGCTGTCGCTAGCTAGACATAAGAGGATGACGAATCTAGTCAACTCGTCAGGTGGTTTAATCCGAATCGGCATTTTCGCTTTTATTTATTTACACTTTTATCTACTGCAATATCTATTAGTAACCGCCTTTGATAATGTCGCTAAGAAATATCACGCACATATCTAATATACACAGCGTAGTCGATAAGTTTGTGAAATCCCCGTACCTAACAATTGATGCACGTAAATAACAATAAATAACAATTAGTAACAATAAATAACAAAAAATAATAATAAATAACCATAAATAACAATAAATAACAGTAAATAATAAATAACAATGTATGTGTCGTGAGGTACCGGCAGATGAGATTACTACCTCCAGGAGAAGGTACGTGGCAACTGTACTAGCTGTCGTAAGGTACCAGATCCGACAGATGGCGGTATATGTCTCTGCTCAAATGCACATGACGGGGACGGGCAGCAGCATCTCAGCAGCTCTGCGATTGTGAACACGCTTGCCCAGCGCGGCAATTATGGGCAAAAAACCTCCTTTCTTGGAGAGGCCTATGTCTAGTATATTGTCTTGCTTGAACCTAGGCGCAAAAGATAGCTCCTATTGCCGTAGTGTGATGTTATAAAGTCTAAGTTACTTTTTATTATATCAGCTATCTGTTAGTGATAGTCCCATTTAGATCGGTCTAGCCATTTCAGAGATTACCTTTATCAAACAGATAGATAAAGAAATTTAAAAATATTATATTTTATCATATGCATTAAGAAAAAGTTATTTCTATATTACAAATAGACACTTCAATTTTGTTTAGTTTTTTTTCTATATTATGAAGTCGGCAATCAAGCGTACGGCCCGCTTGATGATAAACGTGACCGCTGCCTATAGACGCTCATGTCATCACAAGGATATCACTAGCGCGTCGCCAACCTTGTGAACTAAAGATACAATGTCACATTTACCCAGTAATTTTACTGCTTCTATCACCCTTCAAACCTAGGTGAGAGTGAGGTACCAATGCAGGCGAAGCAGGTCAACCTTCGTGTTAATATAAATATTTTTTCTGGGTGGGGTTCGAACTCGCAACCTATGGCGCAGAAGACAGGATCACTGCCATCTGCGCCATCGATTCCGGCAACAATGAAGATGTTTTAGCATTTCTGAACGTTTCAATTCTCAGAATTAATTTGTGTGTGTTTGTTTTTGCCAAAGGTCATCTACACGCGTCCTTACGTAGTTTGTTTTGAATTGTGTCGATCAATTATGAATTCTATTTGATAACCGCTAAGGTGTGTTTGGCGTTGTGTCGGCTCGAGTGCTTGTGTTTTTTAAGTGTAGTGATGCGGACATGTCGATAGTCAAAATGAAATATACCTTTATTTAAATAGGCCCATTATCATCATCATTATTACATCATTACAGCCATTGAAAGTCCACCGCTGGGCAAGCATGTTGGCAATCGCAGAGCGCAGTTTTCGCGACGGGTATGCTGTTGCCCATGTTGCGGTACCTTAGTCGCCTCTTACGATACCTGGTACAGACCGAGGTATTATTCTACTCTGCCGGTACCTCACGGCTTATCATAGTCACTTTTAAATCGTAAAATAAACAAGGATGTTTGATGTTGATGTTTCGGCTACCTTTCGGAAGTATGAGTGAGAGACTTACGTACGAGTTATAAAACAAGTTCAAAAGCATGCTTTTAAAAGCAATGAATTTGTGTGTTGGATCGTTATATGCGCCTACGATAGACTTGCGGTCACCCATGCCACCCCGACTTGGGTCACAAAGTATCGATAAATAAATATCGATATATCGACACGTGACCGTCACAACACTCACCGCTCCACTTGTCAGTTTGTTATCACATTCGTGCAGTAACAGCGCTGTGCCAGCGCGCGTTGGACGGTGATAGAATTGTGATAAACGCTCGACGCTCACCGGTGTGCCGTGTGTGTTTGTGTGGAACGTACCGTGTGTGTATGCTTTTGGTTTCTTTGTGCGGTTAACTTGGTTTGTAATTTGGTGTTCACATGGTTTCTAAATATATGTAATTAGGTTTGTAACCCTTCGGACCTTTTAAAGGTCGAAACTAGATGTAGTAGATCGTATGGTGTAAAATCCGTTTACCAAATTTCGCCATGGTTTTATCAGAAAGAGACAGACACATTTTTTATATTAATAATGTATATTACGAGCTGTGCCTTCGCCACATCGTCCGCGTGGAATAGTTTTTTTGGGAACAATTCCTCTTTAACTTAACTTATATAAACTTGGAATGCCATGTTTATTTAAATCGAATCAATGGCCTGCAACATAAGTTTCAAGTTTCTAGCTCTAAAAATAGCGATACTTTCATACAACTTTTCATCCCCCTTTTCGACACCCTTATAACCCTTATTTAGAATAAAAAATAGCCTATATGCTTTCTCAGGGTCTAAATATTGTCTGTGCCAGATTTCATTAAAATCGGTTGAGAGGTTTAAACGGGAAAGCGTAACAGACAGACAGACAGAGTTGTTTTCGCATTTAAAATATTAGTAGGGATTAACACAACATCTCATACATTGACCGAACTCTGAAGTAAGTCGCTTTAAGCACGGACGTGCTTAAAGCGTGTTAGGGATATTAGACTACAGGAATCACAAATGTAATACTTAAATACGAACTTAACACCCAGACACAGAACAAACACAACTATCATCATTTAAATATTTGTCCTGGGTGGAGATCGAACCCGCAATCCTTGGCGTATAAAATAGGAACGTTACTATCGGCACTATCGGGTCTGTCAAACAAATGTCTATACAATGATTTAGCTAGTAAATTGCCCGGACTTGATGTTAATCTACAAAATATATATATACATATATTAATCTCTTTTAAATTCGTTCTGTCACCTTAAGTTTGCTGTGTTGATTTTGACGTTTTGTTTTCATTATATAGTTAAGTTCCACCCACGTTCAGTTGTAGAACTATCGTACTAATTTCGTACCCTCCCTTTTCCGCCCTAAGGGAGGATATTCTAAAAAATATTTACCAAGTATTTAATGACTTTCAATTAGAACCATTTCTGCTGAATCAAAAAAAACAGCTGTTTCATACAAGTTCTTTAGTTTTGCCCCCTCCCCCCCCGTATTGCCCCTTTCTTCTTAGTGACTCACAGTTATAAAAGGAAACTGCGCGAAATTTCAAGTTTCTAGTAATATGTCAACCAATCAATGAGTCAATAAACTTTTCTTTTTTATATAGATTACTTAAATTGATCATTGCATTTATGCATGATTCAAGTTACTTATAATTGTACAGTTCGTTTATAAATTTATTTTGATGGTGCTACGAGGATAAAAATGGTTATTGTGGGTTATCCCTTAGAGATAGATATATACCACCGCGGACATTTTTGTAGACATTTTTATGGTGTACAATACTGTAGCACATTATTTTGATCTGTCTCGTCGGGTTCAGCCAGCGTTTGCTATGTAATCGAAAGAAATGTGTTTATTTACGACATCACATTAAAAAACTATAAATTGATCAGTGTTCCCCTACTATATTATGCATGTATTATACATATAAATCTTCTTATTGAATCACTATCTATTTAAACGCATCAAACTTCGTTGCGTTGTTTTAAATATTTACACATACATAGGGGCCGCGACTGACAGTTAAGTGTCGTTTTATATACTATGTAGCTGTTACTGATGTTGGTAATCCGAAATTGATAAATAAATTAATTCACGTATGAGGTATACCTCATTCATAGGTCGTCTGTATTGGTATCTCATTCTCATCTATTTATACCGGCAATATTCGCATTGCTGTGTTCCGGTTTGAAGGGTGAGAAAATCAGAGGAATTACTGGGTAATGTGGCATAATATCCTCATGGCTGGCAACGCGCTAATGATATCCCTGTGATAATACGAGCGTCTATAGGCTGCGGTGACGCTTATATCAAGGAACTGTACGATTGTTTGTCGATCCAGTCAAATGAAAATGAAGTCATTTTTAATAGGACCGGATTTTGATTGTCTGTCCATTTTGTGGGTGGAAGTGCTATACCGCGCTTGCTGGTGCGTGGTCTACATTCCAGAACTTCACGGCTCTATCGGCTGTCAGTTCTGCGTGTTATATGCCTGCCCACTGCCACTTCCACTTGCTCCAGGCTTGATCAGTGACTTTGGTTCTGTTACGCATCTCCTCATTCCTGATTGCGATTAGACTCCGAGCATTGCCGTCTCCATAGCTCGTTGGACTACTTTAGTTGGCTTATAAGGCACGTTTGGCAGCCATAAATCAACGCTGGTATACCAAATTTGACCTTCGACTGGAGACATAGGTCTGTCGCGTTATATTGTGGGATACACCGCCGTCTTTCCGTGGCGGTACCGCAGTCGCTTGGTACAAGGAAAGGTACTGTTTGATATCTTTGTTACCGTTCATAATAGTTTCATATTACGGTACGTCAATATTATTATGTCAATATTTGTTTTCCTTCCTCTACTCTTTAAACCGTGGTTGGCATATGACAAGTGGCAAGTGGCATACCACAAGGTAGTGTTTTAGGTCCTAATTTATTTCTATTGGACATTATCGATATCTGCACCTTGGTGGTCAATGGCTTTCCTCGTTGCAGATGACACGGCTGTTGTTTTCTCTGGTGCCACATGGAGTTTGGATGTCAAGGAAAAGCTGACCTCACAGTAAACACACAAAGTCAAACTATATGTGTTTATCCATTAACGACAGTGGACAGACTTCTAGCACTTTTAAAATCAAACATCACAACAGCTATGTCAGTTGCAGTTTCGTTGGATGTAATTGATTGAACAAAATAGGTAGATGGCGGTATATCCATCCGACATGGTCTAGCTCTATGCAACGCGACACACTGCATACTCGCAACGCGGATGGGCAGCAGCCTTCCCGTCGCGAAGTTACGCTCTGTGATTGCTACCACGCATACTCAATCTATAAGCTTCTCAACTCGAAAGGGCACTGCAGACTTACAAGAAACGAGGAAGGGGAAGGGAAAATACAACATTAAGCTACTTTTATTTTAGAGTCACGTCGATCTCAAACATTGTTGTGACTCGGAGACAAGTCACTTAAAGCACGCGAGTTACGGATATCAGAAGAAATACAAATAATAATCATCTTATCAGCCTTTGGAAGTCCAAAGCTGGACATGAGCCTTAAGGAGATTTTGCCCGTAATTGCCGCGCTGGGCAAGCGTGTTGGCAATCGTAGAGCACAGATAACGGGACGGGGATGCTACTGCCCATCCCAGTTCTGTGTATTTGAGCTACACCGTTGCAGATGGATATACCGCCATCTGTTATCATCATGATGATGATGGTAGTTGTATACTAATAAATTCACATAACATCTCATTGACTTGACTCGGAGTTAAGTCTCTTAAAGCACTTGTGTTAGACATTAATCAGACCACAATTATCATAAGTATGATACATAAATACAATTGGCTTGGGTACCGTACGAGCGCGTTTATTCAACCTATTTGAAACCAGCCAAGGTTTACAAGGTTCCGTGAGGTACCGGCACAATAGTACCTCCCACTGCACCAGGTGTCGTAAGAGGCGACTAAGGTACCAGAACCGATAGATGGCGGTATATCCATTGGAATCAGTGCAGCTCGAATGCACAGGGCGGAGATGGGCAGCAGCATCCCCGTCGCGATAGCTGGGCTCTGCGATTGCCATCTCGCTTGCCCAGCGTGGCTGTTATGGGCATAATACCTCCTTTGTAGGAGAGGCTTATGTCCAGCATTGGACTTCCAATGGCTGGTATGATGATGATGAAGGTTTTCAAGGTTCCTTGCATTAACTCTTAATGCATTTCGCGTTTAGTATTGAAAAGACTAATTCACACTTCAATGTTAATTAGTGTATGGTTCCAAATGTTTGGAGCTAGCTAACCGCCCACGAATTTGTTCGCGAGATTTTTACCTAATATCTCAACTCTGAGGATCTCTTGTTTTTCCGGGAAAAAGTTTATATCACTTCCTGGCAGGTAAACTATGTTAGAGATAAACATAAATCTATCCCACGGGAACATGTTTACGGGATAATAGGTAGCCTATCTCCTGTTCTAGACTATAAATTATGTCGGATCCGAATTTTATCCAGAACAGTTAAGGTGTGAAAGAGTAACAAAGTTGGCAACTTAATAGTTAAGCCCAATGATAACACGATATTACATTTCTAACGCCGCAGTAAACGTTTTATACCGTGTATTGTTTAAACGAAATCTATTTTGCACCAACTAAATGCACAAGCAATTAGTTTAAAATGATTTTATAAAACGTGAGCAATGTTTTCCCAATTGTACAAAGTGTCAACATTTTGACTTACGCTGTGTTAGAATTTAAACGACGATATATACATACAAACTTGTTTGTATATGTAAAATTTCTGGACCTGTATATGGGTTAGACATTATACAAAGGTCGTCCGCATCGGTACCTCTCTCTCACCTATTTCTATCGAACAGCAGTGTTCGTTTACTGTGTTCCGGTTTGAAGGGTGTGAGAAGATGTGGCATTTCTAAATCATCACATCAGCCATTGGAAGCTGATAATTGCCGCGCTGGGCGAGCGTGTTGGCAAATCGCAGCTGTCGCGACGGGAATGCTGCTGCCCATCCCCGCCCTGTGCACATGAGCTACACTGTATAGGATGTATATACCGTCATCTGTCGGTTCTGGTACCTTAGTCGCCTCTTACGACACCTGGTACATGGGGAGGTACTGTTTTATTTAACAGGTACCTTACACCCATTACTAGATAATGTGTCATAATATCTTCAAGTCACGCCCTAGTGATATCTTTGTGATATCATGTATTGTTTGTGGACCTGGTCTAATATAAAAAAAAACTTTCTTCATTAATTTCTACGGAACTTTCTACTAGTGAAAACCGTATGAAGTGAACGAGCTAAACGACAGACTTAAACCAGCGGAACGTGAAATGGCAATGGGAGTGCCGGAGTCGTAAGAGGCGACTAAGATACTGGAACCGATAGGTGGCGGTATATCCACCCGAAACAGCGCAGGTGGAATACAATAGGGCGGTGATGGGCAGCAGCATCTTTGTCGCAAAGCTACGCTGTGCAATCGCCACCACGCATGCCTCCCTCGCCAATTATGGCCAAAAATCCCTCTTCTTTTAAAAGCCTGTATCCAACAGTGGACTATGTCTGGTAATATGATGAAGATGACTCACCAAATGTATGGATAAATCATCTAGTCTTAAAAGTGGGAATCGATTCCACGCCCCACAGATTACATGTCCAATGTCGTAAGTGTCTATGGATTTTTTAATCTCTATGACCTTCTATTAATTTTTATCATCACAGCAAACATTTGTTGAAGATCAAATCTTACTTACTACACATTGTATGTGAAATCAAATAGAGATGGTGACAAGCGATATCGGATCTTATGTTTTTTACAATAAAGGTGTGATTGCGAACGCTTTAAATTTGACCGTCATAAGGACAGCGATACTTTAAGTTGCGACAAATGTTTACAGTAGTGTTGATATAATGATTTAGACGAAGATTTGATTGAAGATTTAGACGATAAAATGGTTGCAAAAAGTCTATTTGTTGCCCTCAATATATCAGCTATTGGAAGTCCACTGCTGGACATAGGCCTCTCCAAGAAAGGAGGTTCTTTGCCCATAATTGCAGAAGAGTGCAGCTTTCGCTACGGGGTTGCTGCAGCCCATTCCCGCCCTGTACATTTGAGCTGCATTATATCGGATGGATATACCGCCATCTGTCGGTTCTGATACCTCAGTCGCCTCTTACGACACCTGGTGCAGTGGGAGGTACTATTATACTCTGCCGGTACATCACGGCAAGTGGTTGCCCTATCACTAGTTATTAAAAAACAAAGTGAATTCCCTCTATCTGTCTATCCCCACGTATGCTTAGATCTTTAAGACATCGCAACAGATTTTGATGCGGTTTGTAATTATCATATCAGCCATTGGAAGTTCATTGTTAGATATAGGCCTTCCCAAGAAAGTGAGGAGTTTGCCTTTAATTGCCGCGCTGGGCAAGTGTTGTGGTAATCGCGGCGCGTAACTTCGGAAATGCTGCTGCCCAATATCATGTGGCGCCATCTGTCGGTTCCGGTATCACTGTCGCGTCTTACAACACCTGGTACAGGGGATGTACTATTCTACTTTGCCAGTGCCCTACGGCCTTTGAATGAGGTCTACTTCAACATGAGGTAGGCCACATTCCAAAGTGGTCTACCGCCAAATGCGTGTGTTCTGGTTAGAAGGTTAAAAGAGGCAGTGAATTGGGCATAATCATCTCAAGTCGCAAGGTTGGCAACGCGTGAGTGATATCCTTGTGATATCACGAGCGCGTATAGGCTGCAGTGACGCTTACTATCACGCGGACTGTACGCTTTTTGGTCGACCTGGTTTAATAAAAAAAATGTGTTCGCATTTCTTTATTCCGGTTCAAAGGGTGAGAGAGTTACTGATGAACGAGATATAATATTTCCTCAAATTCCACCGTTCTTAGAGAGGAGTACGATCAGCAGTGGACGTGTTGCAGCTGATATGATGATGATGAAAGGCTGCGGTGACGTTTATTATCACGTGGACTGTATGGTTATTTGTCGACCTGGTCTATAATAACAATAAAAATAAAATATGTTAGACTGAATCCAATTAGCTGCGATCTCAAGTTAATGCCACATTGGACCTTGGTTGTTTGAGGTCGAGCATGTTGTTATGTACCATAATTTCTTATATGTGTCTGTAATTACCACCTAATTATATGGTAGACTGGCCCGATGGCGCGAGGTGGTAGTGATCCTGTCTTGTGAGCCAAAGGTCGCGGGTTCGATCTCCACCCGGGACAAATATTTTTATGATGATAATAATGTTTGTTCGATGTTTGGGTGTTAAATATTTGTGTTTAAGAAGTATGTCTGATGTCCGTAACACAAGTCAGGTCAGGTCACGGAGTCAGGTCAATGTATGAGATGAGAGAATTTACTTAATTTTAAATTTAATGCCTCCTGTACACTACTCGCGAAGTTGAACGATGTTAGCCGATTACGATAGTGTAGAGAGACACTTCGGCTTACCTCGTCAAACTTTACCTCGCCTCGGGCGACTTCCATTTGTTGTCGGTTTTTGCGCCCGAGTCAAAGGGCCCGAAGTTGCACGAAGTACCTCTCTACACTACTCGGCCGACTTCACTGCAGTACTATTTTTTTTTGCGCGGTACCCAATTATGAGCAATATTCAGTAGTCACAGGAGCAAATTATGTTGTTCCTGGAAATTCTGCAAGCGGAGACCATTATTTGGAACCCCAATGATAAAAGTCATGTGTTCAAGTGCTACTTGAGCGTTCATTACAAACGTGCACAGACTGTCGGCGGCTTATAGCGAATGAACTCATCGCAAAGTTGAACGAGTGTGTAGTGTCGCACTTCGGACTGTTGCCAAAGTATCTCGAGTACTTCGCCGAGGAACTTCGCGAGTAGTGTACAGGAGGGGTAATATTTTTGACTAGCCGTGGGATACCGGCTGAGTAGAATAGTATCTCCTTCTGTACCAGGTGTCGTAAAAGGCGACTTATGTACCAGTACGGACAGATGGTGGCATATCTATTCAAGATAGTGTAGCTCAAATGCACATGGTGGGGATGGGCAACAGCATCCCCGTAGTGAAAGCTGCGCTCTGCGATTGCCAACACGCTTGCCCAGCGCGGCAATTATGGGCAACATACCCCCTTTCTTGGGGAAGCCTATGTCCAACAGTGGACTTTTAATGGCTGATGGCTGATGGTATGATGAATCCGATGTCGTAAATAAACACATTTTTTGCGATTACATTGCATATACACGTCGTGTCATCACAAGGATATCACTAGCGTGACCAACCTTGTGACTTAAAAATTTTGTTACATTACCCAATAATTTCACTGTCTCTCTCACCCTTCAGACCTGAACAGCAGCGACTACTGTGTTTGGTGGATATACCTGAGAATGAGGACCTTCGTTCGTCGCCTACCTCATATAAAATTAATCAACGTAGCCTGAGTTACTTCTTAAGATATAATTCTGCCCAGAATCAGTCCAGCTGTTTCATAGTTTATTTCAAACAGGCAGTTAAGTCTAAGGTAGACTTCCTACAAAGGTCGTCTGCATTGGTACCACTCACCTAATTCTACCGCTAAAAATCTGTGTTCACATTGCTTTGTTCCGGTTTGAGGGTTGGAAGAAGCAGTGATTTTACGAGGCAACGTGACATGATATATTAAAATCACAAGGTTGATCGTATTAGTGATATCCTTGTGATATACTGATGTGACGCTTACTATTACACTGTATGCTTGTTTGTCGACCTATTTCTACCGCCAACTAGCATTATTCGCATTGCTGTGTTCCGGTTTGAAGAGTGAGAGAGGCAGTGATATCACTGGGTAATGTGACATAGTATCTTCAGCACACAAGGTTGGCGACACGACGGGTGAGAGAAACGGTGATGTTACAGTTTATGAGATAAAATATTTCCTCAAATTCCTCTTTTCTTGGGGAGACATATGACCAGCGGTGGGCTCATTGAGGTTGATACGATGATGATACGATGATGATAGGCTGCAGTCACGTTAACCATCAAGCAGACCGTGGCAAGCCCACGGTTTGCAGACTTCATAATATTAGAAAGAGTAGCGTTAAATAAGTACCGTACATACTTTTATATGGCTATTTGAAAAAACTACAACCTGATGATAAACAGGTTTCCAGTACTTGGCACACGGTTAGCGCGTAAACAACATTTATCGTTATATTTCAAACAAATCTTAGGTATGCCAAGATCGTAACAAGTGGAATCCTTAGTCTCTGCCTACTGCGATGGGACACAGGCGTGATGTATGTATGTATGTATGCAGTAAATCTATATGAATGATATACAATGTTTAGATGACTAAAAACAACTATTAAAAATTAGAGGTTTGGTGATAGAAGGGCGATAATTTAGGGCTGTAAAGTATTATTATATTTTTAATGCTACAGTCATCACCATCATCATACCAGCCATTGTAAGTCCACTACTGGGCATAGGCCTCCTCAAGAACGGGGGAATTTTGACCGTAACTGCCGCGCTGGGTAAGCGTGTGCTTGAGATGGAGATGCTGCTGCCCATCACCGCCCTGTGTATTTGAGCTGCACTGTTTTGGATGGATATACCGTCATCAGTCGGTTCTGGTACCATAGTCGTCTCTTATAGCACCTGGCACAGGGGGAAGTACGATTTTAATATTTTATAATGCCTTATTATAAATTAATAAAAAATATGTTAGGGTTGGACAACTCTTATCAATTAGGGGTATGTAAAATAGATGGTAGCCGAGCCCAGACCTACAATATATGTAAAATTTCATTAGAATCGCTCAAGCCGTTGCGGAAGAGTATACCTAGTAACCATTACTGATACGAGAAATTTTTGATTGCGTATGTGTTGCTTTGATGTGTAGAGTTACAGAGATAAATTCATGATGGGCCCGATGGCAGCTCTCAACCGATTTTGATGAAATTAGGCACAGACAATCTTTGGACCCTGAGAAAGGACAAAGGCAATCTATTCATTCGAAATTACGGTTTTTAGTGGTCGTAAAGGGGGATGAAAAGTTGTATGGAAGGATCGCTATTTTTAGAGCTAGAACCTTGAAACTTATTTTTTAGGCCATTAATGCAATATAAATAATTATGACAATCAAAGTTTATATAAGTTAAGGTGAAGAGGTATGGTACCCAAAAAAACTATTCCACGCGGACGAAGTCGCGGGCACAGCTAGTAATCAATAAATGTATAAATATGAATTAAAAAAAATACATTACCCAGTAACTTCACTGCCCCTCTCACCTGTCAAACCGTAAAACCCGACTATTTTAAGAAGAACCATAGATAAAAAATCTTAACAAATCTATATATCTATGCTAATGTACCATCCTCAACAATTACAGAGTATAATAGACCATCATTTGTGGCATATTAGTGGAGATACAATGTCAATAGATTATTTTAATGAGACGCTTTATGGGAGTTGCGGGTAGTCATGGGTAGGTGTGACCATATTTTCGGCTCCCCTTACCGAGAGCAGTTGCTGGTAAGAACTAAAAATGTAAAGTTAAATAAACCGCGTTTAATGCGGTCGAACGAATTATTGCGTCAGATCGAACCCAAAACCCTGAGCGCGTAAGATAGAACACTGCATCGGGCCAATCGCCCGATGGCGCGGATGGTTGCGATCCTATCTTAAATATTTTATCTTTAAAGATGAATAATTAGGTGCCTATAAGGTGTTACTAATAGGTGCCTATAAGAACAGGCTAGACCTAGTTTAGGTACCTAAGTATCAAAATGTATTTTTGTTTAAGTTACCTTTTGTTGTTGAATAAAGTTATTATTATTATTATATTATTATAATTTTATATTTTGTTTAATGTCGCTATCTTCATGATCATATCAGCCATGGAAGTCCACCGGTGGACATAGGCCTCCATAATTCGAAGGGGGAATATCACTATTTGAGCATTTGAGCTGGAATAGGGTATAGAATTCCTCGCATGGATATACCGCCATCTGTCGGTTCTGGTAACTTAGTCGCTTCTTACAATACCTGGTACAGAGGGAGGTACTACTCTACTCATTTACTTCATAGGTGAGGTCTATCTCATCACTAACATAGGTTAAAATAAAATCACTTCCCGCTGTCTGTCTGTCTATATGTGCAACGGATTTTGATGCTCATTATTTAAATAGTTAAATGAATCAAGAGGAAGGTTTAACACACACTTTTAAATAGTTAAATGGAACAAGGACACAGGCCTCTCCAAGAAATGGGTCTTTTTGCCCATAATTGCCCCGCTGGGCAAGCGTGTTGGCAATCGCAGAACGCAGCTCTCGCGATGGGGATGCTGCTGCTCATCCCCGACTTTTTCAGATGGATATACCGCCTTCTGTCGGTTCTGGTACCTTAGTCGCCTCTTACGACACCTAGTACAGGGGGAGGTTATTCTACTCTGCCGGTACCTCACGGCTTGTCATATGTATGATATGACATCTCTCATGACTCATATGTATGATACATGCATAATATAGTAGAGAAACACTGATAATTTTTAAAGTTTCCAATGTGATGTCGTAAATAAACACATTTTTTTCGATTTATGTAATCGCAAACGCTGGCTGAACCCGACGAGATAGATCAAAATAATGTACTACAGTATTGTACACCTTAAAATGGTCTACAAAAATGTCCGCACTCGAGCGAAGCCGGGTTGCATCGCTAGTATTATATATAGCAAGACACTAAACGATAAACTCACTCTAAATCGGGATCGCATCAATACAAAACGCAGATATCATACAACGCATTCAATATATCAAATTAAACAATTCGCAGGCCGCGTGATACTTATCAACGCCGCGCAAACAAACCGCGCCAAATTGATACTTATTGCGTAAATCTTAAAGTTCAAGGTACAATTGGACGCTCATATTAATCTGTTAGACCACTTTATTGTGTGCACATTGCTGGAACACTTAATCCCTTAAAGCTATCCCCGCCCCGTGCATTTGAACTGCACTGTTTTAGATGGATATACCGCCATCTGTCGGTTCTGATATCTTAGTCGCCTCTTACGACACTAGGCGCAGTGGGAGGTACTATTCCAGCTTATGTCTAGCAATGCAGTTACAAATATAATACTTAAATGCATATTTAACACCCAGACACAGAACAAACCCAATTGTTCATCATATAAATGTTTCTGATTGTGAATGGAGCTTCAATTGCCGCAAGAAAAGGTACACTACCAAATGCTTTGGTTCCGATACCTCGGTCGCCTCTTACGTCACTTAATATATGGGGAGGTACTATTCTACTCTGTAAGTACCTCGCGACAGTAAATGTTTACAGTATTATGTTTTTCTTATCTCCGTTTGTTTTGTATTTTCCGCATTGTACTTGTGCTTTGTTATTTAAAATATATAAGACAGTGTTTCTCAAACTGTTATCTCCGACCCCTGGGACTTGTTATTATTTCAGTATAAGATTGCCCAGCAATAGTTGGATTTTTGTGTATGTATCTCGGCTATGGGGTACCGGTCAAGGAGGATAGTACCTCTCTACTAGGTCTCGTAAGAGGCGGCTGAGGCACAGGGCACCGACAGATGGCGGTATTTATTTATATAATAGAATGACAAAGTAGATTACTGTCATACATGGTTGTTTCATATATACATACATCATGCCTGTGTCCCATTGGGGTAGACAGTGAATATGCATTTCTACTAGCTACGATCACATATCAGTCATAGAAAGTCCACTGTTGGACATAGGCCTTCCTAAGAAAGGGGAATTTTTGTTCATAATTGCCGCGCTAAGACACCACCCTGTACATTTTAATTGTACTGTTTCGGATGGATATACCGCCATCTGTTGGTCTGGTACAGAGAAAGGTACTATTCTACTCTGCCGGTACCTCGCGGCCCGCATACCACAGTTTTGCTTGCGTTAAATTTGGGGAAACAGGGTCATATGTTTGTAACTACGTACTCAGAACATTTCAATACGCTTCTGTAGATAATAATATGAACTCCCGTTTAGAGATCTTCTAACCTTGAAAACTGCAAAACTGCCCACATAAGATATCACCTCTTCTTCTAAGAAAAAAATTAGCCTATTTCACTCTCCAATCCTTTAACTGTCTCTAATTAAAAATCACGTCAGGTTTTCGCTCCGTTTTACCGTGTATATTATAATACTTGTATTTTTTTTAATATAAAATATGTTAGTGATTATTAAAATAAAAAAAAATAAAATAATATAAAATAAATATCAAAAGACATAAACAAATGAATTTGAAACTATGTGATGAGCAGCACAATCCCTTACGCTCTGCTCTTACAAGTCATTGATCTACGATAAAAAAAACTGTTACGGTTACATACGATTTATGATATTGTACGAGATAGACCCATAGAAAGGTTGTCTGCATTGGTACCTTATTCAAATTCATTTCTACCGGCAAACAGCGGTGTTTGCTTTGCTGTGCTCCCGTTTTAAGAGTGAGAGAGGCAGTGATATTACTAGGCAATGTAACATAATATCTTCAAGTCACATCCTTGTGCTGTGGTGACGCTTTCTATAGACTGCTTATCGACTTTAGCGCAGACTAATAAATTTTCGGGTTCGCGGTTCCGCAGATTGAGAACCACTGACCTGTACGCAACGTATGACTTACCATTATCAGCACGTTATCTTACAGTTATCTGCAATCAGTGTTTGTCATTGAGTATGTGTTGGTATTGCTTCTAAGGACGAGGCTGTGAGGTATATTGATGACAATATTCCGAGGACTTGGCGACATATTACGATGAATAAATAAATGTGTATAGCGAGATCACCGGTCCTCAAACTGCATTTTTCTCAAACACAACCCCAACATAGGGACATTACCGCAAGTGCCATCGGGCCCTTCAAGTCATACCATCATCATCATTACAGCCATTTGAAGTCCACTGCTGGACATAGACCTCCCCAGAAATAGAGGAATATTGCCCACAATTGCCGCACTAGGACACGGATGTTGGCAAACGCAGAGCGCTGCTTTCGCCACGTAAATGCTGCTGCCTATCCCCACCCTGTGCATATGAGCTGCACTGTTTTAGATGGATATACCGCCATCTGTCCGTTCTGGTACCTTAGTCGCCTCTTACGACATCTGGTATAGGGGGAGGTACTATTTTAATATAGATTATCTTAACTAATAACTGCCATTTATGAACTATCAATTTATGCAATTGTATCGATGTTATAAAAGCGCCCCGCAGTTTTAACCGTGTTAAATTGATTCATATTATCCGTGCACCCCCTTTGCACCCTCTTAAGGGATGAAATAAAAAAATACTTAATAATAAGTAATAATAATAACATCAATATTTTCATTAAGTATATAAATATTTTACACGTGTTTCTTGACTTTGAATTAAGGACTTTTATACTGAATTTCACTGGACACAGCAAAGTTTCATACTGACTTTACACTCCCTGTTTTACTCCTAGGGTTGAATTTTCAAAAATCTTTTTTACTTTTTAATAGGAACCCTTGTGAAAACATTCATGTTTTTATATAGTTTAGCCTTTGCGTAGCTATGTTATTTTTGCCTTATGTATACAAAAATAAATTCTAAAGTATGCAAGCGTAACTAAGCTTAACAGCTTAATGACTTATAGGAGGAAAAATCTTATTTATTATTTAGAATAAAACTAACGACCCGCCCTGGGTTCGCACGGGGCAATGAGGATAAAAATGGTTATTGTGGGTTATCCCTAAGAGGTGGATGTATTCCATCGGGGCCTTTTGTAAACCTTCTTACAGTGTACAATCTGTAGTACATTACTCGTATGTTGATCTATTTCGTCGGGTGCAGCCAGCGTTTGGGATGTAATCGAAAGATGTGTTTGTTTACGACATCATATAAAAAAATAATTATCAGTGTTTCTCTACTATATTATGCATGTATTATATATATTAAACTTCCTCATGAATTGCTCTATCTATAAAAAAAACTGCATTGAAATCAGTTTGATAGTTTTAAAGATCTAAGCATACAAAGAGACGCATAGACAACGGGTAGTGACTTTGTTTTTTCCTTTGAAAATGTCAATGTCAATGTCAAATATTCTTTGTTTAAGTAGGCCCATTACAAGCAGTTTTAAATCGTCAATAAAATTATAATAATGGAGTAATAACAATAATATCAATATTTCCAATAAGGAAGTGATTTTAAGCATATTTATATACATACGACCCTGATGACCCAAGGCATCATAAAATACAGCACCCAGGCACAGAACAAATGCAAAATCATCGTGTTTACATGCGTGACCTGGGTGGGGATCGACCCCATGACCTTTCGCGCATGTGATTAGATCTACCATCTGCGACATCATCCCAGTCTGATATACAAAGAACTGACATTGTTTTTTTAATAAAATATGATAGATTTGTGCGACTTCCTGCATGCTTGCATTCAACTGAATGGTATATTGGCCCGATGTTTGTTTAGGTACTATATTTGAAAAGGATAGATATTTTTTTTGAGTCAATGCACAAACAAATAATCATTATATAGTTTTTTAGATAGGATCACCATTTGCTTCATCGGGTTCGTCAAAACTTCGAAGGTAGCATAATAGTTTCGCATCCGTTTCGGAGATAGTCGGATCTAACCGATAAATATATTTACTTTCTTATGCATATGAACTGCCTATTTTATCGTCACAAACAGACACTTAATTTTTTATTTATATTTAAAACAGAATTGTCTATAAAAAAACTAAATGGAAACATACATCTATAAAACAATTACAAACTAAGTTTGACACACGAATCTGAAGACAGTGAACAACTGAAACGAATAAGAAATTTCAAAATGGCGTCCAACCAATAAGAACGGAATTTCAATAAAGAATATAGTTGCAATAGAAAATGGACCCGGGCTCTGATACAATGCTCCCAGCGAAAATTAAAGAGAAACCGGACAGGCGCAGGTCCTCGATCTTCTCCCTCCTGAAGATACAGAAGAAGTTGACGCGGCAGTCCTCGGAGCCGGGGTACTTCACAGCTGGGAAGTTAAATAGGAAATTTTCAGTGGACTCGGCCATTTTATCCGACTTTGGCAAGGGCAATGGCGTCTATAAAAATTTCGTTATGGAAACGTGTCACGCTGACAACGCTCCTACTATTAATGGAGGTGGGTTAATGTAGGTGAGGTACCAGCGGAGTGGTATTTCCCCCAGTTCCAGGTTCCAGGTGTGAGCACTGTGTTATGGGTAAAATGATGATGAAAGGGATACCTGCCGCGCTCTAGATTCCTGGAACAAAGGGTGGACGTATTCCACTATGCTGGTGTCTTGAGGTGTCATCTGATGAGCTTACAAGGTCAATTGCATGGGTAAATCCAAAGCAAGGGTCTTGCGCTACCACTAGGTGAGCGAATAAACCTCCGCATGGTGGGGCTTGAGAAGATCAATACCGGGTCACCCATCCTTGTGCTGACCGTTGCGATAGTTACTTAAGATCAACGATCTGTTTACTATGGTGCTGTGTTCTTTATACTTGGTACTTTATTATGATGGTAGACGTATTTGCTAATTGTATATTTTGTATGTGTTTTTGTTGATTGTGTTTAAACTGTTTGGTATTGCTAGATTTAATTTAGACTTTGGGGTGGTACGCGTTCCATGGCAAATAAATTATCGCAACATCTCATACATTGACCTGACTCGTTGATAAGTAAGTCGCTATAAACGTTCGTCTTACGTACATCAGACAAAAAAGGATATATTTAACACCCAGACATAGAACAAATGCAAAAATCATCATATAAATAATTATTCAATTGTTCTGGGTGGAGGTCCAACCCACGACTTTTGGCGCATGAGATTGGATCTTTACTACCTGCACCATCGGGTCGGTCTAAATATATAAAGAAGAGATGTTGTTTTTGATAAAATGTAGTGGATCTGTGCGGGTTGCTTGTTGGAAGGAAAAATGGCCCGATGTTTGATTAGGAAAAATTTTAAAAGTATATTAATTTTTTTAATAGTCAATTAATAGATATTTATAGATATATTTTTTGAGTCCATGGATGTCTGTGATTTGATAGTGTTAAGGTGATAATTATGCTCCCTACGTTACTTTATATATATATATATATATATATATATATATATATAT
>JACJUM010005599.1:2850592-2881792 GCA_020976665.1 Heortia vitessoides
TGCGCGCGCACCGTTAACGTGTCGCGTCAATCGAGCTGTCATTGTCAAAGACAAATGTGTTCTGTACATAAAATGTTATTATAATTGTCTTTTAGTTTAATTGATTAATATTAAGTTGTATATATCGAGAGGTGATAATTATAAACTTTAATTGCCCTTTCTTTATTTACAGTTAAGATTTTCGGTTAGTTGTGTAAATATTATATGATTGTCTCAAACTGTACTCAAATAAAATTGCTATCTTTATTTACAGAGAGACAAATTGATGTTTTATTTTGCTTCTGAGATTAAACAAATACAGAGCGCATTAATTTAAAATAATAAACAATAAACTCTGGTTGTCTCTATCAGTGCGTGCGTGTAAAGGAAAAGAATAGAACGAAATAAAGAGATCCAAGATCCAAGATGTCATAAATACCATGCGCATATACCAGAAGTGATTCTCTTCTTTCAGTCGTTTTTGGGCAGCTCTGACCAGACTAACGCGATATCGGGACGCATCAAGAAAGGCAAAGACACGATTGCAACCATCGACGGATACTGGGACGGGAGGATCGACATCAAAGACAAGAGGAGTGGGGTGAGTTAAGAATATATTTATCATTATCATCATCATCATACCAGCCATTTAAAGTCCAGCACTGGATATAGGCCTCTCCAAGAAAGGAGGTTCTTTGCCCATAACTGCCGCGCTGGGCAAGCGTGTTGGCAATCGCAAAGAGCAGCTTTCGACGGGAATGATGCTGCCCATCCTGTACATTTAAGCTGCACTGTTACGGATGGATATACCGCCATCTGTCGGTTCTGGTGCCTTAGTCGCTATTACGACACCTTGTAGGTAAGGGGAGAGGGGGGTACTATTGTACTGCTGATAAGTTTGTGTATATATCATGAAACATATGTAATGACTATAAATTGAGTTTTATACTATTCTATCTCTCAAGTTGGATCAATACACAGAAAGCAAAAATAGTTTAAATCGGTTTAGTAGTTTTTGTATGAAGATTGATCTACTGCAAGATGTTATGAACTAGAAAATATTCAATTTGTCTCGGGTTCCAGGCGAGACTCGAACCTAGACATTTCCTTTGCCGGAGGGCTGTATTAACATTGTGCTACTGAGACCATAGTAGACGCGTGGTTACGCAACTTGATAAGTCCTATAAACCACACGTGTTACTGATATCAGATGAAATAAACATCCTTCATAGAAGTGTTTGTCCTGGATGGGGGTCGAACCTACGACCCTTAACTCACACGATAGAATGTCTAGCATCGGGCTCGTCTAATCCAAGATGACTTAAATACCCATTGTAGACTTGTTTATCCTGGATGGGGATCGAACCTACGACCTTTAACTCACAAGATAGGATGTCTATTATCGGGACCGTCAAATTCAAGATGACTTAAATACCCATTGTAGACTTGTTTGTCCTGGGTGGGGATCGAACCTACGACCCTTAACTCACACGATAGGATGTCTATCATCGGGCCCGTCTAATCCACGATGTCATAAATACCAATTATAGACTTGTTTGTCCTGAGTTGGAATTGAAACTACGACCTTTAACTCACAAGATAGGATGAGTAGCATCGGGCCCGTCAAATCCATCTCTATAATGTAGTAGGTTATTAACTAAAGTATATTAACCTATAAATTACCAGAATATCGTGCTGTTTCCTGAGACGAATTTATACTCTGCGTGGAGTAGTGACTTTGGGGGTGAAAACCTTCCTCGATAAATGGACTATCCAACACGGAAATTTTTTTTTTAATCGGACCAGCCATTCCTGAGTTTAGCGCGTTCAAATAAACTCTTCAGCATCATAATATTAGTATAGATGAAGAATTTGACAATTCAAAGAATTGGAGAAAGAAAGGAATCCTTCATGCTTTTAAATTTAATAAATGTTACTGAAACTGATCTTCCAGGAAGAGTCGAACCTCCTCGACGTTGCAATCCTGAAGGAGCAGCGGCTGACCCGCTACCTGATGGATGTGGAACACCAGCAGGAATACGAGTCGCAGAGGCTCTGGATCAAGGTCTCCGAAGCTATTCAGCATGATGACCAGGTACGGCTCCAGTTATGTGCTCGTACACCTTCAGACACAACTTGGTGTTTCTGCATATGTATTACTAGCTTACTACTACTATTATATTTTTCACGCGTAAGTCCCTATCCCTTAAAAATTTATACTATTTTTATTTATTTATTTATTTTTAACATACGGGTAATCCCAATTACACAATTATGTAGTTGTAACAAAAATTAAATGATTCTACATCGAGTCTAATTATTAATGATTTGACATTGTCGACAAATACGTCAAAGTCCGGGTGAGACATAAGGAGTGCGTTAGATGCCTGCTGCATGCGGCATCAAGATGATTGCGCACGCGCTACAGTACGACATGGCAGAGGCGCAAACAGCCGATGTCTTCGTCCGGATCGAATGCGCAGATGATGTCACATTCAGGCGAGTCCACATCTCCACGCAATATTGCTAGAGCGGTTGACAGCTCTGCACGAGCTCTCCTGGTTACCAGAGAATTCATCCCCAACATTCCTAGCAAGAACTTAGTATTATAACTTATTATATGAGACTAACGACTTCTCCCGGCTTTGCACGGGTGGACAAAAAGAACACTTCGCTCGGAAGACAAGTTTCGAACATTTGTGTTAAGATATGTTCGCCTCGGTCGTCCTATACCAACTCATTCACTTCCGCTCTATATATTCGTGCAGTCATCCTACTTTCACCATCCTTTCTACATGTCCAAACCATCTCAACATCCCTTTCTCAATTGTTGTCACAACATCACCTTTTACACCACACCGATCTCTTATTTGTTATAATTGTACAAAAATACGAAACGAGTAGGTACATATTTCAATTTTAGTTATAAATCTGTGTGATATTATTGTATATATAACATAGTCTATATCATTATAGAAGAATGCAGCTTTTTATTAGCTGCATTCTTCTATAATAGGTAGACTTCATCGATAAATTGACTATCCAACACTGAACAAAAATTTTCAAATCGGTCCAGCGGTTCCTGAGGTAAGCGCGTTTCAAACTCTTCAGCTTTATAATCACCATCATGCCGGCCATTGGAAGTCCACTGTTAGACACAGGTCTCTTCAAGAAATGAGGTTTTTCGCCCATAATTGCCGCGCTGGGCAAGCGTGTTGGATACCGCAGAGCGCAGCTATCGCGGCGGGGATACTGCTGCCTATCCCCACCATGTGCATTTCAGCTGCATTGTTTCGGATGGATATATACCGTCATGTGTCGGTTCTGGTATCTCAGTCGCCTCATATGTCATCCGGTCAGTGGGAGGTACTGTTCTACTCTGCCGGTACTTTACAGTACTAAGTATACTTATTCTATATACTGAAATTATAGTTTTTTTTTGTATTAATGAAGACTAACAACGCCCAGCTCACGTAACTCCCATCCCCGTGACAATATGGGAATACAAAATGAAACCTTCTATTCATGAAAGAGTTTTTGAAAAGAGTTCATTAATTTTTGAGTTTATTTGTTACGAACGTACTAAAAACAAAAATACTCTCTTATTTTTTCTTCAATACATATATCCAATAGCCCTGTGGTACCTACCGGTTGAGTAAAATAGTACCTCTCTGTCCCAGGTGTATTAAGAGGCGATTGAGGTACCGGTACCGGCAGATGGTATATCGATCCGAAACAGCGCAATTAGAAAATTACAGGGTGATGATGGGCAGCAAGCAGCAACCGCGTCGTGCATTTGCGCTCTGCGATTGCCATCACGCCTGCCCAGCGGGGCAAGACTTTTGATGGCTGATATCAACATATCAGCCATCAAAAGTCATGCCCCGGTGTGAAAATGGTGACAAAATGGTGTGAAAATGGTGACAAAATGGTGTGAAAATCTCACAGATTTCTCAGAGAGAAAAGAAAAAATACACCTTTCGGGGTAGTGATGGTGGAGTCGACCCTATAAGATTCTCCCTCTCCGTTAATTTAGCGACAAACATGACAGACTTATGGTGAAATATTCTTCTTTCATACAGATAGCAGCAACGGAACAGAAGACGATAATAGAAGAAGCCCAAAGGTCCCGCGCCAGGAACTTAGTGGCGCCTTGGGTGCCAAGGTTCTTCCACAAGCATGGGACACATCCACCACCACCGGAAGGTATGTACTAGATGTGTCACACGGGTGGTCTCGTGGGTTCGATCAAAACCAGTGGCAGATATTTGTGTGATGAACGTTTGTGTTTGTTCTGTGTCTGGGTGTTATGTGTATGTATTTGATTATTATATTTGTCACTGGTGGTGCCGCGTGGTTTCATCCGAGTGGTTCTCGTTCACAACAAAAAAAATAATTTTAAAACAACTGTCTAACTGTCACTTTTCTACCATTAGCTGTCACGGATGTGCTTGCGCCTGTGTCAGTGGAAACTCACCTTATCAGCCATTAGAAGCCCACTGCTGGACATAGGCTCTGGCCTCCCCAAGAAAAGGGGAATTTCGCCAATAATTTCCGCGCTGAGCAAGCGTGCTGCCCATCCCAGCCCTGGGCTTTTGATTTACAACGTATCGGATGGATATACCGCCATCTGTCGGTTCCGGTATCTTAGTCGGGCGGTACTATTATATTATATAATATATAATCTGTTATATAGAAGACTTTTATTTTAGCTTCATCGTTAACAGTGATTTTTGTTATATTTTCAGGAATCATTGATCAAGGTTGGAAATACAATCACAGCAATACAAGGTATTTAGCATTTTTTTTTAAATTTATTTTCTTCTTTGTAATCTATATATATATGTATATATACAAATGAATCCCCATTTCCCTTGGTCAGCAACAATAAAAACACAACATTTTTTTTCTTGTGTTATTGTCAGAAAATTATTTTTATAAAAGAAAAAAATCAAAAAAATACTCGGAATATTATAAAATTTTATATATCTGTATAAATAAAAATTAAGCATCAAATTTTTCGCTTTAAGCGGCTTATCTTTATTATATATATATATATATATATATATACACACACACACACACACACACACACACACAAGTAAAATCCTCCCCCCCTACGCCCCCAGCCCCTGGCAGGCGGACGAAACGCTAGAATACGAGGAAGACTTCGTCATCACATCACTCCGGAACATCGTGTCCACAGCCAGGATCAGCGACGTGCGACCTCGGGATCTCTCCCGGCGCGCGTCCGACTCGGACAGTCGGGACGAGTTGACTAGGAGGAAGACTTCTGCCTCGTGAGTACATTTGACAATTATCAATGTTAAGCAATCTTCGGTGTGGTCAGTGTTTGGATGGTGACCGCGAATTTTGTTTGAATGCATGCTTTATTTGATAGTACACACATCACGCCTGTGTCCTATCAGGTAAGCAGAGACTATGGATACATTTGCTGCTTTAGGAGTTAAAGCAGTTCAATCCGAAGCAGTTTTGTCGTTGACATAATCTTTAACGCAATAGTAAGCTTTGGAAATAAGCTTGTCTTTATCATATTTGTTGAATTTATTTAAAAGCAATTATTGAAAAAACTCACAAAAATAGACGCATGTACTTTCCCATATATTATAACATCAATACTGTTATTTTCAGGAGAACACTGAAGCAGACACTGTACTCTATCGACACGGCCCTCCGAGAGCACACGTCAGCTATCGAGCGGCTTGCAAAGACAGTGGAGTCGATGAACGAAGGGCAACGCGCCGCCGCGTACCTCCCCCAAGCAGTCGGCCGGGTCCCCACCACCACGCACTCGTGGGACCTCTTCGGTGGCTTCGTGCTGGCGATAGTGTTGCAAGCGTTGCTGAACTGGTTGTTCTACCACAAAGACTGAACTGTGACCCTGACATGTTAGCGTACACCGGGCGGTGACGAGTGATGTAGTGAGTGAATATGTCAATGTTGGCGATATTGGTGGGTTGGTGTGTTATTTTGGACACTATTGGTGAGTGAGTGTGTCGTATTTACCACTATTGGTGAGTAAATATGACTTATTTGTCACTATTGGTGAGTGGGTGTGTCGTATTAACCAATATTGGTGAGTAAATATGACTTATTTGTCACTATTGGTGAGTGAGTGTGTCATACTTGTCACTATTGGTGATTGAGTATGTCACATTTACCACTATTGGTGAGTAAGTGTGTCATATTTACCACTATTGGTAAGTGAGTATGTCATATTTACCACTATTGGTGAGTAAGTGTGTCACATTTACCACTATTGGTGAGTGAGTATGTCTTATTGGTCACTATTGGTGAGTGAGTATGTCATATTTACCACTATTGGTGAGTAAGTGTGTCACATTTACCACTATTGGTGAGTGAGTATGTCTTATTGGTCACTATTGGTGTGTGAGTATGTCATATTGGTCACTATTGGTGAGCGGTTATGTCACTTTGCCATTAGTTTTTCACTGAGGTGGTTACGGTTTTGATGTATTTATAAGACGTCCATTAAAATTCCATTTAACTATGAGCCTAGACTTTTGATAAAGTATTAGAAACTAAATTTAAAATAAATGACACTTGTGCATAATAATGCTTTTTTAAAAAAATCTTGCAAAGATATATACATATGTATATTATATTAATTGGGGATTTTGTGAGAAATCCTTCAATTTTGTTAACTTACCAAAGAAAGCCTTTGGTGAAACAGTTTGACTTTATTTGATTTATATAAATTACTAATCATTTGACCCCTATTTGCCTTATAGACAAAATTTTGTCATATTTATTAAAAAATATGGTCAATTTATACCATAGATATTAGATATATCATCACAACAGACTTCTATAATTTCGTATTCAATTTATACAAAATTTGAAAGGAAATATTTCCTTAATTTCTTTGTACAAATGTTTTGGTATGCTAAAGGTTTCTATTGTGACGCGCTAATATGGAACTAGATGGCGCCACTGTCTAAGTAAGGCACGTTAAAATAATTGGAAAATATTTATTTTAGCGTTCTGCTTACTCAAAGTTAGAACTATAATATGGGAATTGATTCTTTTATTTGTTTGAGCGGAGGAAAAGGAGACAGTTCTACATTATATGTATATATGAACACATTCAACACACAATTGTTGTAAGAAAGTGGCGCCTCTAGCGGGAGTAATCGGAAAGTAAAAACTAATGTGTCAGGTTCAAAAATTGACAAAAAAACACGATAGTGATTTGTCGCTTAAAATAAATATTAAATATATACATTTAAATTTGATCAAATGCAATGTTGGTATTTGTAGCACACATTTTGCACTTTGATAAAACAAGTTGTAAATTAAATCTACTATCTTTCGTAATAAAGCTTTTAATTGGATAATCAATTATATTTGCAATTCGTTTACATTACGTTAGTTACATACAAGATGTTTAGATTAAATGCAAGACATATTATACAAAGGCTGGCTTTTGAATTAGTTGAATTGAAACTTTAAAGAAGAAAATATAACAATCTTTGAAAATTTCACAACCAATTTTGAACTTTTATATCTAATTTTACTGAAGTACTGAATTTGAAGTTAAAGATGGCAAAAATCAAAAAATACTTAGTAAAATTTGACATCCCTATTAAGGTCTCAGTAGTACAACGGCTATGCAGTTTTCCGGCAAGGGAATGATGCAGGTTCAAGTCTCTTCTAAAGCCAGAGATATAATTACTATAAAAACAAATGATATCTTTTTTTGTAGTACCTCATAGTCCCCATAATGATCGACTAAGATCTATCTCCTAGATCCTAAAAACGATTAGATCAATCAGACTCAAGTATCTTCTATAAAAAACATTTTGAAGGACACTTGTACGTCAAACTCTTTCAGCAGGAAAGTAGGAGCCAGTATTTAAAATTGATGAGCTGTAATAATTGTAAATTCAATATGCATTGCGTGTTTGCTTTTAAAATTGACGATTAAGTCGCCCTCAATCGCGCAATGGTTCCGTCGTTCGCAAATCGTCTCTGCCATTGTTAACAGTCGTAGCCAAGGCCAATTTGGAACGGTGGTGGCTGTCACTTATATAAAAATATTGTATATATAAAGTTTTGCGTTTAGTCTCAATATATCTTGTACGAAGCGAACGTAAAACTTGCCACATATAATCCTAAGATAACATGTAAAATAAAACAAGTGTAAATTTTGTAAACGCAGTGTAAATTTTGTGCAGACTTTGTAAAATTTGAATATAACTAAAAGAAATTAACGTTACGATGCCATAAATATAATCCAGTTGTATATTTCAAATGGTTAACGTGTTGATGATAATACTCTGTGCGTATTTGATATTTTTAATAAATTTGTATTCGATTGTAAATCCGGTGTAAAATTAAAGTAATATTATATTTTACATCAGAACAGTTTTACATATTGTTATTATGGTTTATTCGGTGTACACTATTATGATAAAACTAATTGACATTGTTATATTTAATTATGGCGGGGGTTCAATTTTTTAATTCATATATATTTTCTCGGAATAAAGGTAATGTAAAATTCCGGTATATATATTGTAAAATTAGAATTTGAAATTGACTACTCACAAACTTGTTCAGTGGAATTATTACCCTGAGTTATGTATACGTAATGTACCACTTTGCAATATCATGGGTTTCAAATTACCTCTCACCTCTGACCCCTCTCCCTTCAACGTCCTCCCTCCTCAACCAACGCCCATCCCACCGCCCTGCACAACCTAACCCTTCCCACCCTACACTCCCCTCGCACCTACACCCTACTTCCCTTCAATCCTACATGCCACTCCCCCTCCCTCACTCCCTCCCCCTTTTTTGGAACCCTGTGACATTGTAACATGTGTGTACATATAATTATTGCTTTAATAAAATTGAGTGATGCAATGACAGGCAAGATATCTATCTGCCTTTTAAGGTACGGCCTGTCGTGGTCGAAGGTACGACGAATCGAAAAATCTCGAAGACAAATCGTGTCGTATAGTGTAATGTTCTTATGACTTAAATAGAAGTTGTTTTTTTTATTAATTATTTATTATAAGGTTTCACCTGTGTGTGAAGGGAACAAAGGAAGTGTGTCAGGTGGGGTGTGTGTTATTGGTGTGTATAAATATAATACAATTTATATATATATATATATATAATTAAGGATTGAACCCCTTATGTGGTACCTCATGTACATCGACCAAAAATGTTGTAATGAAGACATTTTGTTTGTTTGTCTGTTAATAGTTCGTAATGGATGGACTCTCAACTATATATCGAGCCTTTACCGCCGTCTTAGCGTAACCGACAAACCCCAAATTTTACAGCAGAAGGATTTTTATAAATATTATTAAGTAATAAAATTTTAGCAGTTGCTATAACTTTATAACGGTTTTATTTTTGGAGCGAAACGTCGACTGGGATATGTCCGTTACGGCTTTAAATACAAGTTACGATAAAACAAAGCATTTTCAACAAAAGTGTCGCTTACGATAATTTGGCGGTAAGGGCTCGATATATTTAAATTTATAACACTCATACATGCACAGACAGTTCAGACTAGACTATATACAATTAGGCACTAATTTTATCTCATCAATTGCCATTAGTAAGTTGAAGTGGCAGTGGGCAGGGCATTTGGTACGCAGAGCCGATGGCCGATGGAGTCGTAAGGTTCTGGAATGGAGACCACGTACCTGCATGCGCAGCGTAGGGCGTCCACCAGCAAGGTGGACAGACGATCTGACTAAAACCGCAGGATCGCGCTGGACACAGGCCGCATACAACCGGTCCTATTGGAGATTACTTGGGGAGACTTGATGATGAGGAATTGCCATTAGAATAGCAACGATAACAAGCAATGGTTCAGCTGTCCATTCATTATATTAAAATATTAATTAAGCCTTGAACGTTTGTCGGTATAGTTCCACCAATAAATATACGTAAAATATACGCAATTTTTTTTATATAAAAAATATATTTTTTATATCAAAAAATCTTTTAAAAAAATAATTTAAAAAATTTAGTTTTTATTTGGTATTTCTCGTAATGCTGTTTTTTTACTCCTTATCAAAATTGCATCTGGATGTTTTCTTGAAAATGATGTGTTTCAAAATGGACGATTACTTCATAGAAGTATTTAATTTAAACTGTTTAATTATTTTTAAATATTTATTGGTTTATATTTATATTGTAAACAACTAATGAGACGAGAACAAGTCGGACGACTGATCCGGGCATCAGTCGCACTATTTGCACATCAGGCACTGTTTGTCGTCTCTTTCTTTCCACTTGGCAATGAGCGAGACAGATATATCAATGCTGACATGCGTTTTGAGATTTCCTATAATGCGAACAAAATTATTAAAATGCAGGAAAATTTCAATCGTTTGTGATTCGTCAATGGATCTGTCTCTTTCTTACCGCCTAGATACGCGAGGAACAGATATGTAATCACTGCTAGTCCTGACAGAATATATGCGTCTTTTTCTTTCCTTAGGTGATAGAGGTGGGAAGAGAGATACGACTAGAGTCGGGCCTCTCTTTGTGTTTATTTAGTTAACTATATCGACAAACAGTTGTGTGATTGACTTGCCCGAGCTTCCATATTCTAACGGATTGTATATTCGTTGTTTTGCAAGCATAACGACTCAACTCGAAAAAAATAAGTCAAATCTACGAATGTAGTATTACTATACTACAGCTTGAGAGATAAGAACATTATTTTGGACGTATTTAAGACTGCATTTGTGATATTCGAAACCCACCAAACAGCGTCCCGCCCAATAGCATCGTTTATATAAACGTCTTTTAAAAGTAAATAATTTATATGAAAATAATAATTAAATTCACACCACATCTCATTCATTGACCTGTCTGAGATAAGTCGCTTGAAGACAACAGAGAAATTACAAATATTATCCTTAAATACATTAAACACCCAGACACAGAACAAATACAAATTCATCGTATAATTATTTGTGCTGGGTGAGGATCGACGACCTTCGGCGCAAGGTTAGGATCACTACCATCGAGCCCGTCGACAGTCGCTCTTTATCGCCTTTTACATCAAACACTGCTCGTGCTTTTCGTTGAGCGCGTTGACACCGTTAATCCCGCGAACTTTGCGGGGGGGAGGTTGATAGGGTATATAGTCGTTCCTTCATGAGCAACTCGCCCCTCCCCCCTGCACTGGTGAAGGACATAATGAAAATGGCAGTATGGTCATCCAAGCTTGTCTATCAACTTATCTTGGAGTAGTTGACTTTGAGAGTTGTGTCGATGTGTTCGCATTCCAGCGATATAGGGTTAAAACTAATAGAGTAGGTACTAGTTTGTGTTGGGATAGGTTGTGGACATTCTACGGGGTGGGTAGACTATATTTGGTCATTTTGGTCGGTTTGGTCGCCAATGTATAGACTAGATCTTTACTTTTTTGTCATAATTAATGCACCTAGCTGAACGGTTATGGGACCTTGCCAGTTAGTTTTTATATTATTTAATTGTCACATTTCTGAACAATATATCTTCTTAAATACTTAGGTAAGCTGAAAGCTTGTGAGATTTAGAACTACACATTTTATTATAAATGTTATTTCATACTTAATTGTCCTTTGTATGTTATTTTTAAATATTTAGATTTATAGACAAATGCATACTTTAGAAAATAAAATTGGTGTTGGGTCTCACCACCCTTCAGTCTGGTGTGCTTATACTTAAATATGATCAAATAAGTATTGAACTAGATGTCACAGTACGACAATAGCTAACACAAAATGGCTGCCACCTTTCAGACGATCCATTGAATAAGGTTTGAGGTTATATTGGAAATTAAGGGTTTTATTTTTAATTCGCGGAAGGATTCTGGTACCGAAGTCATTTGAAAAAGTTGTTAACATACATCCGTTTAAATTGCGAATGCCCATATTTAGATAGTTTAGTAGAAATTGAGCTTGTGTTATTGTGATTATTAATATAAATGGAAATGATATATTTTAATAGAGTGCGGTGTGTTTCTGAACGGATGGTTTACAGTATAATTTTATTTTACATTACAAAAGCATATCTCATTAAGCCGGCTCGAAGGATGAGTTCCGAAAAAAAATGCAGCTTTATAGGCTGTATGCTTGATTGAAAACGACAAAGATCACTTTGGTCTGGCGTATGCTGCAAAATGCCTTTCGTGTTTTCGTGACGTCTAAAGACTAACTGTTAATGTTTTATTTGTGGTGCGATCATTTGATAATGATTTGTTTAATTAAGATAATGGTTATGACGCTACAATACGAAACTATACCCAGATTTTGAAAATATTTGTGATATGTCATTATTGATTGTTCTTGTAACAAAAATCACTTATATGATTGTGTAATTGTGATTTTTGAAATGTTACTGTAATCCTTTGTCTCCATTCCAACGTTTAGTAATAAATACTTCCTGTTATTTGTAAAAGCTATTTAGGATAATTTTTTTTTTTTTAAATATGGCGTTACGGATTTGAATACGCGCGCGTGCTAGAAAAGTATGGTGACAGCAATTTTGGCGGCAAAAAAAAAATGGCGTCGACAGAGTTGCCAATGTTATAATTAGCTTCCAAAACGGAATCTCGAAGATATTTTTGTGAAATCTTTTTGGTAGAATTCCGGGAACGATAATACGGTGTGGCCATTATACGTATAAGTATTATCCCATTTACTGTAGATATATAATTATATTTTAATTATTATTATTATTATATAAAAAATATTGAATATTGTCAACGCCTAATTCCTATATCCTAATGGAGGTAATTTCTATTGATTGTGTAATAAAAATACTTCGAGCATTTAGATTATTCCTAGATTGTTGATATTTTGTTGTTTTATCCAGTGAATTATATTTTTTTCCACATTACTTCGTTGTTTTTTTTTATTCACCTTCAAGTCTGCAAGATTTTAAATAAATGGCATTCCCCGCGCATTTCAATTTTGAATTATTAAATTACAAGTCTTTCAGCAAAATTGATCAACAGATTTGTGAACGTTGATTGTTGCTTTGTGAAACAAAGCAATATAAACCTGAAGTATAAATCAGTTTTTTCATCGAATTAATTTTAAAAGTAATATGAAGTTGAAACCTATCTTCGCAATGTTGAAATGGATTCATCATAATTATTTCAGCCATTGTTAGTCGAGAAAAGGGGGATTTTGCCTATGATTTCCGCGCTAGGTAAGCTTGTTTGGTAATCACAGAGGGCAGATTTCGCGACGGGGACGCTATTAAACATTTGAGCTACACTGTAATGTATAGATATAACGCTATCTGTCGGTTCTGGTACCTTCGTTACCTCTTACAACACCTGGTACAGGGGAGTTACTGTTCTTCTCTGAAGGTACCCCACGGCATAAAATGGATAGCTGTAAGAGAAACTTTGTATAAGAAAAAAAATTCAGAACCAAGTGCAAAGGTTTTAAAAGATGGTAGTCATTGAAAGTCCAGGAATAGACACGCATTCCCAAAAATGAGGAAATGCTGATGATGATCGGCCAGCAGAATGAGGAAAGTTGAATAATATCTCATACGTTCGCTATAGTTGTAGCATAAGCTCCCTGCAAAAGACTAGATTATGGGGTTCCTAAAAAAGGGAGTAAAGAGGTTTTCAATGGGCCGGCAACGCGGATATGATGCCGCGGTGTTGTAACCGTCCATAGGCCGCGGCAATCGCTTACCAACAAGCTGGCAGGCTTCTTTGTCATCTTTTTGGTATGGGAGAAAAAATATCCGTGCAAACGAACGTCGAAAACAGCTGTTACATTATTGAAATATTATTTGGATGTCTTCGTTTAAGACAGTTCGTTGAATGATTTTGGCGATATCCAGTTCCAATGTAAATCTGACGGGCCCGATGGCGCTGATGGTAGTGATCCTACCTTATGCGCCAAGGGTCGTGGGTTCGACCCAACCAAGGACGAATGTTTGTGTGATGAATGTTTGTGTATGCTTTGTGTCTGGATCTTTAATACGTATTTTAGTTTTATTTTAATGATTTCTGTATCGTAAGTGTTTGAAGCGACTAACTTCTAATTCACTGTTTTGTGTGTATTTACTATATTATATTATATTTAAATGTACGCCACTAAATAAAGAAAAAGTCAAACATCATCTTTATTTTATTTATAATTAAGGTCTAATCACTTATTTAAAATGATCTAATAATTATTTATTTGATATAGTTTTAAAATTTTCATAGTTGTAACTATGATCTCATTGGGAAAAATGAAAATCTGCCTTGAGGTCCGTTAAACCAGAAGTAGCCCAGGCGATGAATATCTTTTATATTCCAATTAAATCTCTTTGGCAAAAAGTACGGCAGCCTATTATTCCTCCTTGAGTCTTCGCCGGAAGTGTCACTTATATATCTGTTTCCTTGAAGTATTAAATACTTTTTGTTTTTGTTCTTCTTCTTACTTTTCTTATTTTTCTTTGTGATTTTTATCTCTTCCGCCGACGAATCCGATATATCTCGAGAATCGGACCAACTGCCAAAGCTCCCACCATTTTCTTCCGATGATGAATCTGTCAGCTTGTTTTCTTTTTCTTCCGACCAGCTTCTATCCGAATTGTCTATGACAGTGAACCTTTTTGGAGTTTTGTGTTTTTTTAATTCATTTGATGATCCGCTATCGGCGTATTTATGTTTATGGTTAGATTTCCTGAAGTCATTCTGTTTTTTGTTGTTTCTTAACGTGTCAAAATCAATGTAGTCAGTTGAGAAAGGAATTTTGACATATCTTCCACGAGAATATTCGTCATTATCTATGAAGTCAGGAAACAAGTTGATCAGTTTAGATATATGTCTGTTGTTCAATGCTCTATCCTTATAGAAATTAGAATTTGCGACGGCTATTTTCCCGCGTTTATTAGCCTGGTTTTTAAAAAATATTGGGCTTATAACTTTAGATTTTTTTTCATAACCACTATCGTAAAAAAAATTTTCAATATTGTTTTCTTCTTGAATGTCCTCAATATTTGCTAGTCCGGTTATTTTCGGAAGATTCTGAATACGGAATAGGTTTATAACTTCAGCCCAAGATACGACAGCTGGAAAAAGTTAATTAAGTAATTAAAAATAAAATAAAATAACAATTCTAAGTTTAGAATGGCAACACTTGAAACCGTCACTTATATGTGTAGAAATCCATGGCATTTTTCGAAGAAAGAGAAAAGGTTGCTTTTCGAAAAATATTCTGATATTTTAGAACTTGGTATTGACTTGAACAACTCCGTGAATTACCGGCAGAGTACCGATATCATTGGACTGAGCTAGGAGAAGCTAAAATCCGGAACCAGCAGATGGCGCTGTCCCAAAAGCGAAGTTCAAATGAAGAATGTTGCATCATTTTTTAATGTGCACTTCCTATTTACAATATTCAGAAAACGAATATAATAAATGTCACTAAATCCTTTCATAGTCCAAAAACATTGTTCTTACCTGTACCAATATAAATATAAATAAATAAAAATGTTCTTAAAAACAACATCATTAATTTCACTTCAAGACAATTCAAACTTCACTTTCAAGACTTTATTGAAAACCATCCATATTAATTCTATGTATTTGAATGATATCTTCAAAAATACTTAATTTTTGCATTAAGAAAAAAAATCGTGTTGTTATTCAGTATCTATATAAAAAGAAAATACGTTTGTCCTTAAATATAAAAAATATTTAGGTTACAATACTAATTCATTCAAAGTGACCGTTTGATGATTTTTATTGCCTATACATTTTGAAAATCAGTTTTGAACTCTATGGCTCGCTTTAAGATTTTTTAAATACGATGGACAGACTTTTTTGGTTGATTTCTGCTTTGTGTACCTACACGTTTTATGACATGACTTATGATTCCGCAGGGTTATCAAGGTCATGAGTTATAGTAGTCAAGTACTTCCAGTGAGGGATACTTTATTTTTTAATGGCTATTAACAGTTCTTGTGATGAAGGTCCATTCAATAAAGTTTATTTTGAATCATAATTTTAGAATATAGGTTATTCAGTTCTCGACGCGGCGGCGTATATATGTGCAAAGCTATATTATTAGATTTGTATATTGAAGAAATTATTATTTTACAAAATTAGCCTATCCTAGGTGCGAGACGAGATAATTGTCGAGATAAAATTGATAAGAAAAATTTGACGCGTCTGCTAAGGTCTCACTAGCACAACAGTATTGCTTGTTGAAGGGAAAGAAGTGTTAAATTCTCCTAGTATATATATCATCTAATTTAGAAGATTAAGTCCTATTTGAAGAAAAATACTTTGGTAATGTGATAAAGATTTAAAACATTAATATCAAAAATATAAATAATAAAAAAAAAAAACTAAAACGTCAGGCTCATATCTTGTATTGAATTTATATCTCTTGCATTACCATTTAGCTGACACGGTTGAGATAAAACAAATTGGATATTGATTGAGAGTTGTAATTACTTTTGCAAATATTAAAGGTTGGACTTTTTTGACAGTGACAGTTTTGACTCCTGGAGTGACTTAAGTAATATTGAAACATAGTAAAATTCTGATCTATTGCAAGAACGATACTTTTTTGATATGATATGTTGATAAGCAAGCATATCACTGGCGGAGGCGCCAGCCTTAAAACTTAAAGATTATATCACATTGCCTAGTAATTTCACTGCTTCTTTCACCATTCAAACTGAAAAACAAATGGGAATAATACTGTTTGGTGGTTAATAGTAGGAGTGGTGCCAATGCAGACGACCTTTGTATGAGGTTTTCAGATTATGTCTATAAAATTAGTCAATAAATAAAACGCACAAAGACATTCGGAAAGTTTATTACAAAAGCGGATACAAAATTGTTTACACAAGTACTTCAATCAAACGAGATCCATGTTCCGTCAAACCGCACTCAAAAACAATATGGCTGCTTCAAAACAGATGGCGAAAAAAAATTTGAAATACGAAAACCAGCCACAGGCCGAATGGCATATTATTATATTCTGTTAGTTCTTTGACAGAGTAGAAATATTAAGCAAAATTAGTTAATAGACAATATCGAAAACTTCTATTGATTTAATTATTTTTCGCTCAATCATTCAAAAACTATTTAAATGTTTTTAAAAACTGATGTAATAAAAATACAAAGATATGTTTTATTAACGTTGGTAAATACGAAAGTTGATATATCAAATATGACCTCTTTAATATTATTACAAAGATATACTATTTTCATTTTACCAACAATTTAAATAAAAATACTGAAATATTCTACATTCGACGAAATAGCCAAAGGCTGAATACAAATTATTCTTCGCAAACTTTGTTTTTACAGATAAAATAACTTCGCGCCAATACCAAGGCCATGAAAAAAAAGTATTTTTTTTTTAATTTTTAATCTGTTTTGAAGCAATAGTGTTATTTTATACATACTCGTGCAGCCGACTAAAAGACAGACCCAACAATGGACACAGAAAATTAATGAATAATGACTTTATAACACTTTATTTATGTCTAGAATTATCGAGAGAAAATCTCCATTGAATAGTTATTTGGATTTAAACACAATGCTGGAAAATTATTAAAGATTTTCCTCTAGTCCGATTAGAAAAGATATGGCTGAGGCTGGAAATGATTATTTCAAATGTTGGATATTATATCCTTCTGTAGGATTCAGCAGTAAAAATAACAAATCTTATTTAGTAGGTACATATGAAATACATGATTTTTAACATATTTTTTAACTCTATATATAAGTTTTACTGTTATGTAATTTTCGATACGGCTGAAACGATTTGCTGTTAAACTGACAGGCAGCTATATTGTACGTAGATATTAGGCTACATTTGTTTTAACCAAAATATATGGCGATCTGCCAAAACTAAAAATTTTAAAAGTTATCAGCATCCCATTCAATCATCTTTACTAATATTATAAATTCGAAAGTAACTCTGTATGTCTGTCCGTTACGCAATCACGCCTAAACTACTGAACCGATTTAAATGTAATATGGTTCACAGATAGTCTAAAGCCTTAAAAAGGCTATAGGCTACTTTTTCATTCGACATAAGAGTTGTAAGGGGTTGAAAGGGGGGATGAAAAGTTGTATGAAAGTATCGGTATTGTTAGAGCTAGAAGCTTAAAACTTATTATTTAGGCTATAGATTTGTAAATCTAAATAAATATAACATTCAAAGTTTACATAAATTAAATTATAAAAGTATGGTGCCCAAAGAAACTACTGCACGCGGATGAAGTCGCGGGCACAGCTTACTACCTTAAAATTGTGTCACGTGTTAGTTTCGACGAAAAACTATAAATAATTCTTTAGATCTAAATAATTTTCCAGCATTAAAAACGCCATGGAAATTAATTTAATTAAAAGAAAACTGTGTGTTTTCTTGTTCAATAAATATATTTTTAAAATCAATTTGAAAATAACCTCCAAGGCGTTTCAAAACAATATACATAATGTATGCAGAGAAGATTGAGGCACCGCACATTAAGACCGTAGTAAATGGAATACCATCTAAAAAATACTGATCATCGACTAATAGGTAATCTTGATACTTGCGATATATATATACTTAGTGCATATTACACTACCAGAATAAGCATAATTTTATGTAGCATTTTAATGTTTATTCGCATATATTAAGTAGAAATAATAATAAAAATAGACATAATAACTTAAATTGAATCTGGTCTTGAAGAAATAAAAAAAATCCTTTTGAATTAAAAAGTAAAGCGATTTAATATATGCACTGGCCATAAAAAATATACAGTTTACGTCTGAACGAAAGAATTCACTTATTGGCAGAAGTTGACATCTTTAATTAAAAAGAATACTGTTGAAGTAACTTTATTAATTATAACATAAAATAGAAATGTGCGGTTTCGAAGCGAAAGTATAAACTGTCTTACAAGTATCAAGATTCACGATCCAAATACAAAATACCTATTAAATAGTCTTTATTACAAAAAATCCACAATTCACCATGTCCATAAACAATTTACGTAGTTGTCTACAATTATCTAAAGCCAAGTAGACCACGCGTATTTCTTTAAATACTAGTAGGTACACAAAAATTATTTGTTTTAAAAATACACGTTAGTGTTACCAGACCGTGCTAGTGGTCGGAATAGATTCCAAAACGTTTCGATTTCTAGTAAAATCACTATATAAAAAAGTTTTTTAGTATCAATTTTTTTTTTCATTTCAAACTACAAAAATATAGAAAAGATTTTTCTAAGTACATTCTTTGGTCACGATTAGAAAATTACTAATTTCGACGGTCAATTATTTGTGAGCGATGTCATGCTTTTTAAATACATAAATATGAATAGAAAGTGACTTAGAACTGTCCAGAAACCATATTATTTCAAATTTCACACTAGCTATTATTTAACGGTTTATATTTAAGAAACAATGAGATATTGTGTGTGATTTATTTTGCGTTGATTTTTAATATAACTAAATACATTTACTTGTGCAAAAAGTATGGTGTTTGTATTGTGTGTTACCATAAAACATAAAAAAATACAGTGTATTTTCTGACAAGAATTTTCTGTCTGTATATTGAACTTCCACCAGAAGTTTTGCAAACGATCGACTTACCTGAACCCAACGATTGGATGACGTTAATTAACTCAATTTAAATAAAATAAGTACTAACTTAACTAAACATACAATATCTTATATTTTATTAATATGGCTTCTGAATTCGAGTCAATAATTATAATGGACAGTGGATTATTTTTTTAAAGTTCTATACATGAAATGAAGCTGATAATAATGTTAAATATTTAATATTATAGACTTAGATATATTTAGCATGTAATATAATTATATGTTTTGTGCGCAAATAACTGTGAATAAATGTTATAACTTATATAAATTTTATATGATAATACTGAATTTTAATAGCACAGTAGTAAATATATGCATAATCGACGCTGTTTATAAAAAGCATAATTTTATGTGGCATATTAATATTCATTTGCATATTTACAAGAATATGCTAATTAATATTAAAATGCCACGCGTCGACAAACAGTAATATGTTTTTAGATTTACACAGGTACTTGCAGATTTATTATTTATACATAGAGACATGAAATACTATGAAGAATCGAAAGGAAAGTTTTTTAAGCATTTTTCTATGTATTATTTTAGCTAGCATGATGGTTGTTATGTAATATTATGCTTATGTAAAGCCACATTTTCCCTCCGGTTCATTCCCATCACACATGAGCCTCACTGTCTTTGACGCCTTCAATTTGGTTAGACGCGTGTCCCCAGAAGCGTGCCTCTACCAACCGCTCCATCAACCTTCGCTTTTTAAATCACTGTCACTGTCAATAAAATTCATTTGACCCGCAATTTTTGATTTGGCAACAAAATTTCAATTGACAATATTTGTAGAATACCGGCAGAATATCTTTATATATATAATAGTATCTTTCGTTGTCACTAAAAGAAAAATCAGTTGGGAAGGTCTATATACAGCAGATACGAATTGCATATTATGACAGGACAGCTCGACTCCTCAGATCGAAGAAGCCACGCAGTGGGTACTGGACCCACCATACAGCGAATTCCACCCCTTTTATTGAAAAGGCGGTGGAATTGCACCCGAAAAGGTTAGTGGTACTTGTACCACTGATCGGACCGGCGCAGAGTCCGACGGTGAGTAGTTAGGGTTACTTTTGAGCCTTCTATCCCGGTTTCTTGGGTAGACTTGAGGTCTACCCGGAAAAAGAAGAAAGAAAGAAGAGGAAGAAAAGGAGGACAGAAATTTGCGTCAGGGGTGCGCGGCGAGCCGCCACGTACGAAACCTAGGTCTGTGGTTGTCGACGCGCAGCCGTAGGCTACGCGGAGGCGACTGCGGCGCTCCGCGCCTTTGTCGCAGTATTTACACGCCGCCGATTAATATCGGCGGGTCATTGGGTTGCGGTGGGAAACCCACCGCTCTTGGCTAGGGTCATCCAGGTCCTGTTAGGGTGGTCCATATCAGGGAGTCGATGTATTTATCGATGCCCTTCAGGGGGGTTGCGGTCTCGGGCTTATGCCCGGGTCATGTTCGACCTCACCGGCCCTGACTTCTCGCTGGTAGGCCTTGGAGTTGGAGGACCACCGGGGTCTGGCGTGCAGTAGCGCTATGTTGCGCAGGTGCGGATTCGCCAGGGAGGCTTTGTCGGCGCGTGGGAACATTGCGCTCGACAATCTGCGAATGAAATCTTCGATGTATTCTGTTCTCAGGTCGCGGTGTATCGTCGCGTTTCGTACCATGCGCGGTGCTCCGACGATTGTGCGTAGAACGCGGGACTGCTGGGATTGAAGGCGGCCTTTGTTGGTCCGGCTGGTTAGTGCGTACCATGCCGGGGCTGCATAATTATGTGAGGTGAGGTCGAACGTATGTTTTGTAAACTCCCAGCTTCGTACTGAGCAGGAGTTTGGCAGTCTCCATCTGTTTAACCACTCGGGCAGTAGGTCGAGGGTATTCTGTAATTTCTTAGCTGCGTGTTTTAGGTTGACCGAGGATGCGTAGTAGGCGGCGTCATCTGCGTATAGTGCCAGATGTGTGCCTTCTCCTACCGGAATATCGTCCGTATGCAAGCTGTACAGCGCGGGCGAGATGCAGCTGCCCTGAGGTACACCTCCTCGGTTGATGCCGGCCTCAGCGGCTCGTTCTGTTGATAGAACGTTTTCCACTTTTATCGAGGAAGGAAGCTACCACTTATGTGATTCACCTTATCAAACGCCTTCTCCATGTCGAGGAGTAATGTGGCGGTGTATTCCTTCTTGTTGTAGGCCGTCGTCATATGGTGCAGTACTCTCGTCAGTTGCAGCGAGATGGAGTGCTCTGTCCGAAATCCGTACTGCTCCTCCCGCGGTCTTATGTGCGGTTCCAGGTGTAGAAGTAGCAACTTCTCATACACCTTGGATACCGTAGGTAGCAGTGTGATAGGACGGTAACTCTCGGGCTTGAGTATATTCTTCCCGGGCTTGGGCAGCATGATTACTGCTCCCATTTTCCACATTTGTAGGAAGTGGCCTGTGCGGATGATGCCGTTGAAGAGGCGAGTCAGAGCTGTGATGCTTTTTGGTGGAAGGTGTCGCAGCATTTTGCCGGTGATGTTGTCAAGGCCAGGCGCCTTCCTGGGTTTCAATTTGCTAATAGTCCTGCTGACCTGCCCGGGCGTGAAGACGACTGGGTCTTCATCTGCCGCTATGGGAACGGCGAGATACTCTCGAAGATACCGGGTAACTGTCTTAACGTGTTCTACTTTGTCACAGGGGTGTGGGCAGAACTGGCGTTCTAGGTGTTCGGCGAAAATCTCGGTGCGGTCCTCCGCGCGGTATCTCAGGTGGCTCGAGGTCTCTGGCATCTGGCATCGAGGCATCTGGTCCGAGGAGGGGTCTGATTGGAGCCGGTTTCTTAGAGATCTGGCGACATAGGATGGACGATGGACACTGTTCCAATCTTCGCCCGCGTTCTCTATGTATCGATCCCAGCTTTCTGCTTTATGCGACCTCAGTTCGTGTCTCACCTGTTCGGTGAGGGCGTTGAGCTGACGCTTGAGGGTTGGGCAGCGTGTCTGCTGCCATCTTTTTCTTAGATGTCGTTTCTTCACTAATAAGTCTCTTATGCCCTTGGGCAGCAGTGGGGGCCTGCTGCTGCTGGGCATGGTGCGCGATGATGATTTTGCGGCATCTTGAATGCAGGTGGTGAGTGCATTAGCTAGCAGCTCAAAGTCCTCAGAGGTGGTAATTGGTAGCGTAGGGGTATTCAAATGCATGGCAGAACTGAACGCCTTCCAGTCAATGATTTGGCGAGCAGCCGGTGGTGTCACAGTGGTCGGTCTTCTTTCAATGACCACCAGCACCGGGAGGTGATCAGATTGGAGGTCCTCGAGGAGGTCCTCCTGCGTCAACACGCTGTCCAGGCCTTTGTGAATCGCGATGTCGATTACGTCGGGTGTATAGGAAGGGTGGTTGGGGTAGTGCGTGGGTACCTCCTGACCACTCACGGTGAAGCCGTGGTCCTCCGCAGCTCGGAGCAGCGTCCTGCTCTCTCTTCAACAGCGCACAGAGTTCCATGCCGTGTGTTTGCTATTTAGGTCCCCCGCCACCAAGGTGGGCGTGGGGTCTGCCATCAATTGGACCATTTCGCTGATAATAAAGCGAGTCCTTGGCGGTTTATAAGTAGCAAACAAACGTATGGGATAGCCGGCGTGGACTTCTACTCCGAGGGCGTAGAAGGACTTGGGGTCGGTGGTAGGGCTCGGACCTAGTAGGGGTTGATGGATCAACCTACGACGTACTAATACAGCCAGTCCACGATATGCGATGTTGCGATTTGACACCTCATCCTTCCGGTATAGGTGGTAATTGGGCATCTTGATTGAGTCTATGGGTTTTAATAGGGTTTCAGAAATTAGGCATACATCAATGTCCTGTTCTTGAAGTAGAACCCGCAGCAGTCCTATCTTCGATCTGAGCCCGTTGGCATTCCAGTGGATTATCCTTAGCTGCTTATAATGCGCTTTTGGTTTGCAGCAGCTGTGCTACTCCACCGAGGATAATTGGTACGGCGTTCTCGCCGGACCTAATGGCCCCGAGTACGTCCTGTAGGACGCAGATGGCTCGCTCGGTGTCCATGAGTCGGCTCTGAGTTGTGCGCAGCTTTGGCTTCGCCTTCGGCTCCTGCTGCGGCGCTGGGGCGGCGACTGCCTTGTTAGTGGGGTCTTGTTTCGCAGGGGCTCCCCTCTTTCTCATGCCCTTGCGTTTCCGACGGGGTATTTTCACCCCGTCGTTGGACTCAGCCATTAGGTGCGGTGATGTTGGTTTTGCTGGTACGCTGCCAGTGCGTACCGTAGGCCGCCCGGCCAACACTGTTGTGCCGGCCCTTTTTATCCTGGCTTCCTGCTGGAAGACCGGGCAGCCCACCGAGTTTGCCGGGTGCGCTCCCCCACAGTTCGCGCATGTAGGGGGCTCCTCGCGTGGGCGGGGGCAGTCACTGGCGGCATGTGCTTCCCCGCATCTAACACACGCTTGCTGTCTGTGGCAGCCATGGGAGGAGTGCCGGAATTGCTGGCACCTGTGGCATTGGGCAGGCCCTTTCTTTCCTCGCCAGGCCTTAATCTTCACCCCGGGCATACACAAAAGCTCGGTAATTTCGTAGATCGCGGGGGTGAGATCTGGTGTGCGCTGCATTTGGGCGAAATAGATGCAGCCCGGCCTGCCTTGTCGTGCGCGTATCTGACGCACGAACTCGGCTATGAAGCCCAGGGATCGGAGTTCCTCTTCAGTCTCACCTGGGTCGGTTTCCACTGGGAGGCCTCTTATACAGAACTTGGCGCTCTTCTCCGCGGGCAGGGAGTAACTAAACCAGGAGAGGTTCTCCTCTTTCTCCAGGTTCGCGGATGATTGAGGCTTGAAAGGGGGGCGGGTTGCGATGTACCCCGCCACATCTTCAAATTGCGGGTATACCGCCGCACACAGCTTGTCCAGGGCCAGCACTAGGATGCCGCTGTCCTCTTTCTCCTCTGGCGTTGCGAGACCCTCTCTTCGCTTCCGAGGGTCGCGTTGGGGCTTTGGTTGAGGCTTGGCTCCAAACTCCCTCAAAAACTCGGCCGCCGCGAGCAGTTGGGGGGAGGGAGGGGCTTCCGGGGTTGGGCACGGAGCGGGGGGGGGGGAGACGTAAATTCCCTGTGTCCCGGGTCTTGGTTGGCTTCTTGGGAGTCAGTGTTGGTGGTGGCATGGGTGGGCGTTCCGTCTCCACTCTGCCGCTGGCGCTTCGTGAGCGGTGCGCTGCTTCCGTGGGTGACGTCACTTGCACCATCTTCTTGGGCCTGTCCTCTTCAGGGTCGCCGGTCAGGGGGCGCTTCACTCCGCGTAGAGGGGGGACGTAGGGCGGGATGTTGGCGGCGATCTCGAACAGGGCCTCGTCGATCTCCAGCTTGTCGTTAGAGATGCCCAGTTCGTATTCCCGAAGGCGGCAGTAGGTAGCCATCCATCGGAGTAACCCGTCCGACAGGTAGCGGGAAGCCTGCATCCTCTGGACTAGGATCATGTCCCGGTACCAGGCGCTTCCCGGCGATAGTGGTCCCTTAAGAGAGTCGGTAGGTGCTTCCTGGCCGAGTGGTGTCCTATACCCACTTGGCGGGCTTGAGTCAGTCAAACTCGGCGAAGGGGGCGCGGAAGGCGCCGGCGGAGGGCCACCCTGGCAATAAAAATCGGCCCCGCCATGAGGCAAATCAATTATTGCGGGACTATCCGCAACCCGCGCCAGCCGCACGCCCCCCGACGAGGACGGCTGACATGCTATCTTGCTCTCTTCATTTATGTCCGTAACTGTTTCTATCCGAGTGTACTTGGATAAGAACAGTTACGGAATGTTCTAGGTTTCGGGGACAGCTCGACTATCCAACGCGCCCGACTCCTCAGATCGAAGAAGCCACGCAGTTCCCAGGACCCACCATACAGCGAATTCCACCCCTTTTATTGAAAAGGCGGTGGAATTGCACCCGAAAAGGTTAGTGGTACTTGTACCACTGATCGGACCAACGCAGAGTCCGACGGTGTGGTTAGGGTTACTTTTGAGCCTTCTATCCCGGTTTCTTGGGTAGACTTGAGAGGGAGGCCTACCTGGGAAAAGGAAGAAAGAAAAAAGAGGAAGCAAAGGAGGACAGAAATTTGCGTCAGGAGTGCGCGGCGAGCCGCCACGTACGAAAACTAGAACATTCCGTAACTGTTTTTATCCAAGTACCCTCGAATAGAAACAGTTATGGACATTAATGAAGAGGGCAAGACAGCATGTCAGCCGTCCTCGTCGGGGGGCGTGCGGCTGGCGCGGGTTGCTGATAGTCCCGCAATAATTGATCTGCCTCATGGCGGGGCCGATTTTTATTGTCAGAGTGGACCTCCACCGGCGCCTTCCGCGCCCCCTTCGCCGAGTTTGACTGACTCGAGCCCGCCAAGTGGGTATAGGACACCACTCGGCCAGTAAGCACCTACCGACTCTCTTAAGGGACCACTATCGCCGGGAAGCGCCTGGTACCGGGACATGATCCTAGTCCAGAGGATGCAGGCTTCCCGCTACCTGTCGGACGAACTACTCTGATGGATGGCTACCTACTGCCACCTTCGGGAATACGAACTGGGCATCTCTAAAGACAAGCTGGAGATCGACGAGGCCCTGTTCGAGATCGCCGCCAACATCCCGCCCTACGTCCCCCCTCTACGCGGAGTGAAGCGCCCCCTGACCGGCGACCCTGAAGAGGACAGGCCCAAGAAGATGGTGCAAGTGACGTCACCCACGGAAGCAGCGCACCGCTCACGAAGCGCCAGCGGCAGAGTGGAGACGGAACGCCCACCCATGCCACCACCAACACTGACTCCCAAGAAGCCAACCAAGACCCGGGACACAGGGAATTTACGTCTCCCCCCCCCCGCTCCGTGCCCAACCCCGGAAGCCCCTCCCTCCCCCCAACTGCTCGCGGCGGCCGAGTTTTTGAGGGAGTTTGGAGCCAAGCCTCAACCAAAGCCCCAACGCGACCCTCGGAAGCGAAGAGAGGGTCTCGCAACGCCAGAGGAGAAAGAGGACAGCGGCATCCTAGTGCTGGCCCTGGACAAGCTGTGTGCGGCGGTATACCCGCAATTTGAAGATGTGGCGGGGTACATCGCAACCCGCCCCCCTTTCAAGCCTCAATCATCCGCGAACCTGGAGAAGGAGGAGAACCTCTCCTGGTTTAGTTACTCCCTGCTCGCGGAGAAGAGCGCCAAGTTCTGTATAAGAGGCCTCCCAGTGGAAACCGACCCAGATGAGACTGAAGAGGAACTCCGATCCCTGGGCTTCATAGCCGAGTTCGTGCGTCAGATACACGCACGACAAGGCAGGCCGGGCTGCATCTATTTCGCCCAAATGCAGCGCACACCTGATCTCACCCCCGCGATCTACGAAATTACTGAGCTTTTGTGCATGCCCGGGGTGAAAAGTAAGGCCTGGCGAGGAAAGAAAGGGCCTACCCAATGCCACAGGTGCCAGCGATTCCGGCACTCCTCCCATGGCTGCCACAGACAGCAAGCGTGTGTTAGATGCGGGGAAGCACATGCCGCCAGTGACTGCCCCCGCCCACGCGAGGAGCCCCCTACATGCGCGAACTGTGGGGGAGCGCACCCGGCAAACTCGGTGGGCTGCCCGGTCTTCCAGCAGGAAGCCAGGATAAAAAGGGCCGGCACAACAGTGTTGGCCGGGCGGCCTTCGGTACGCACTGGCAGCGTACCAGCAAAACCAACATCACCGCACCTAATGGCTGAGTCCAACGACGGGGTGAAAATACCCCGTCGGAAACGCAAGGGCATGAGAAAGAGGGGAGCCCCTGCGAAACAAGACCCCACTAACAAGGCAGTCGCCGCCCCAGCGCCGCAGCTCAAGCCGAGCATCGATAAATACATCGACTCCCTGATGTGGACAACCCTAACAGCAACCCAATGACCCGCCAATATCAATCGGCGGCGCGTAAATACTGCGACAAAGGCGCGGAGCGCCGCAGTCGCCTCCGCGCAGCCTAGGGCTGCGCGTCGACAACCACAACATGATATTATGACAAATACCGTGACACATAATAAATATTAATATATTTATTTATATGTACTAAAAATAACAGTGATTTTTATAAAAGTGAGAATATTATTAATAATAGATTCGATTATTTAATTTTCTAACGGTTATTTATATGCATCGGTAACATAATTTTAATTACACATTAATAATTCTTAATTCTAAATATAATCACACGCGAAATGTGGTGACAAAGGTAAACTAGAACACGGCAAATTCCACTTAAATTACACCAGCTAATCAAGATATCTACATTAAAAAGTTTCAGTCGATTATACGCTAGATGTCACTATTACCATTGTATAACTACCTAGACCTAAATATAGATGGCGCTAAATTGGTTGGTGGTTTTTAATGTTTTTAATGAAATGCAACATCATTTTAAATAGAGAAGTATGTTATGTTTTGTACTCCAAAAGTTATTATGCAATTCTTGAATTATGTATTTTCAAAATTTAGAATGAAAACTCTTTTCATTTCTTTCGGAATATATACAATCAAAAAGACAAAAAATGCCGCTTGCTGACTCATTTGCAATTATATCTTATACTAATATATAACGTAGATACAAAATGGAAATCATTCGAGAAACGGTGTACCACGACAGACAGACATATTTCAGGATATATAGGCGGAGAGACCTTAATATCTGTCTTCATAGAACAATGAAGGTTTTAATAGTTGTTCTATGATTGATGTAAATCTGAGTTAATTTATTTATTTGCAGCATTTTGTTTTATTTGTCTAGTTTCGTTCCGAAAGAGAAAAACTTCAGAATTATTTTCAACATTAAATAAGACAGAATAATAATAATCAATAGATATTGTTGATATTAATAAAGATATGCAGATTCCAACTTGCACTATTATTACATTTTTTTGTAACTGACAGCAAATAAATATAAAAATTACAACAAAATTGACTACACATCATATTATGTATTTCTAGCTCCAAAATTCGACGTTTCTGACTGTTTTTCGACTTAAGCTTCGTTCCGAAAGAGAAAAACTTCAGAATTATTTTCAACATTAAATAAGACAGAATAATAATAACCAATAGATATTGTTAATATTAATAAAGATATGCAGATTCCAACTTGCACTATTATTACATTTTTTGTAACTGACAGCAAATAAATGTAAAAATTACAACAAAATTGACTACACATCATCTGTATTTCTAGCTCCAAATTCGACGTTTCTGACTGTTTTTCGACTTAAGCATTAAGTACAAAGTTCTCAATATATATAATAGATGGCGCTATTTAGTAATGTGTACGAAAGTACCGCTTGAAATTTATTAAAAAAAAATACCATGAACGACAGACCAAAGCCCGTAATAATGATTAAAATACAGAAATTTATTAGCAGACAGGAAGAAAGCTTTGATTTTATACGTCCCGGATAAGTAAAGATAATTTAAAACACGCAATTTACGCGTACATAAAAGATGGCATCACTACGTACGAGTTCTTACTTCCACCAATAGATGGCGTTGTTGCCAAAACAGTTGTATATGACAGATGGCGACTAATGATTTACTGCGTTAAAGTATCTAAGAAGGTCGGCGTCTGCGCGTTGAACCCACGCCGAGTTGAGTGCAATTATGTCTAAAGCCGCCGACGCACCCCTATATTCCCCGTATAGCTCCTTAAACTGTAATGAAAACATACATTTTCATTAATTCATTACTAATAATAAACTAATTTAACAATTCTCGCGAGAACGCAAGAAACATGTGAGAAACGTGAATGTGGAAGCGATTGGCGCATTTTTTTCAAGTACTCGCGCTGTTCGCTGGCTTTTGTCGGGTTTTTGCGCGAGACGAAGGAGCGCGAGAATATGAGAACAGGCGAGATGGTATTTTGACTCCACAGCAGTGTTTTGATTGAGGGGAAATTGCCCTTTTAAGGGAAAATAAGGGTCAAGAGGGGAAGGAAAACGGGAAAGACTGTAAGGGTAAAATTGCGGAAATTTATAGATAAAACTTAGCCTGAAAATCCTGAAATATTTCAGAAAATTTCGGAAGTAATAAGGGTCTTCGCGTATGAGAAATGATAGCTCTAACTGCTACGTGATTGGTGAATTATGACAGTATCTATCAATGTTATGCCGAAAATATCCTTTTTTTCGGTGTAGTGCGTGGTGTCAAAACTAAAAACTAGAGCAAAATCATTTTTGAGGGGAAAAAAGTCCGGAGAAGTGGAAATCTGAATTGAGGCGTGGGTGGAGAAAACCGTTCTGCTGGAAACACTGCTCCACACTCGCATGATTCTCAGTACTGAGCGAGTCGCCGATTTAAATGGTTATGTTGTGTGCCGATGGATTCTTGTCATCCACCACCTTCTTTTTCGTCACTTCTTTCTAATAATTTTTTCCCTTCAATATACGCATAATTATAATGTGCAAATGCGCGTAACAATAAACTAGCCGCAGCAGTCACTTCAGCGTCCATCGTTGTCGAGCGTGAGAACTTTGTGTGTGAATACTCAAAAGAAGTTCTCACTGCGTTCTCGCTGAGAATCTCGTAAAGATTCTCGAATATCTCGCGAGAATCTAGAGGGGATTTTAGTAAGGATTCAAAAAGAAGGTTTATATGTATTATACATGCACAATTAGAGATACACAAACAATTATAGAGGTTTCCAATGTGATGTCGTCCGGCGGGCAAAAGATCAACCCAAATCTGTCAAATTTTTACAGAAAATTTTAAACTCAATGGCTCACTGTTATAGATTAATATCGATTGCGAAGTTTTGACACATTTAGAGAGTTTGATCTGCAGCTCTGTGTACATTGCAAACGGTGCCTAAATCTAGCGAGATAGATCAAAACAATGTACTATAGTATTATACACTTTAAAAAAGTCATCAATGATATATGTCTATATCTTAGGAATAACCCACAATAACCATTTTTAATAAAATATAATTATGCTGCCAATATAAAGTGCAAACTTTAAAAGTTTTTTTTTTGTATTTCAGAGAAACAACATATTGTTTACTTTGAAAATCCTCTCCATTCGTTATATGTATGTTTTATACGAACCCGGTAGTAGTCGTGCGGCTCGTGCAGGCAGCGCGCCGCGGCGGACAGCGCGGGCGCAGGCAGCGCCGCCGGCGCCGCGCGCAGCACGCGCCACATGCCCGCCGCGCCACGCCATCTGCCAGGCACACGCGACACTTCGCTAATGTAGGGCAACCACATGCATTCGGAATTCCGTTTCGGAATTTCGATTTGAGATATCACTCAGTCACACACGTCCGACATCGTAGAACGCGTCACGTCATAGACGATCCGCCTGATAGGATGACCGTGAAAATAGCAGCCCTTCCCCGCCCTCTCACTGGCAAAACGCAATCGTTGACACTGCACATGCAGTCGTAAAACAGAACAGTACACCGCGTTCGCCGACGAACGTGTGCAGTCCCTGCCGCCACGAGCGATAAACGACAGCCCTAAAGCGGGCTCACTTCGTCCGTCCTCTTTTGCTGAATTTCATAATTAAATGCCCCCCACCTCGGGCCCGAGCCCAGCTTAAGCCTCTAGAGGCACGCTCGCGCGCTCGCCCCCGCTCTCGCTCAGATCCC
>JACJUM010005599.1:2881892-2933650 GCA_020976665.1 Heortia vitessoides
CGCGCTCGCCCCCGCTCCCGCTCAGATCCCGCGACCTTGCCGGCGACCGTAGCTACACGCGCGCTCGCCCCCGCTCCCGCTCAAATCCCGCGACCTTGCCGGCGACCGTAGCTACACGCGCGCTCGCCCCCGCTCCCGCTCAGATCCCGCGACCTTGCCGGCGACACGCGCTCGCGACCGCGGGGCACGCACGCACGGGTTTTGTTACTAACCAATTACGTCATCATTGTCATTATTACAACCATTGGAAGTCCACTGCTAGACATAGAACTTCCTCGTCAAATCTCGTCTTGAGCCTTTATTATTGCAAGAGATGGTAATTGCAACTGCGACAAAGACGTTCCTAATTTTGAAGTCAATCCCACATTACCTGGTGACGCTCACCGTGTTGTTAGAGTACATACCGACACGTGGCGGTGCAAAGTGCGGTGACCCAAAGGCGCCACTCGCGACTGCGCTGCGCCTCACTCGACAACGCCGTAAATGCGAACCTGTAATCAATGAAAGACTAAGGCAAATGCCATGTGGTACCGCTAGAGTCGAATAGTACCTCTTTTTGGGCCAGGTGTCGTAAGAGGCGACTAAGGTACCAAAACCGACAGATGGCGGTAGATCCATCCGAAAGAGTGTAGCTGAAATGCAACAGGGTGGGGATAAGCAGCAGCATGTTTGTTGCAAAGCGATCACGCTCTGTAATTGCCACCACGATTGAACTGTGTGGCAATAATGGGCCAATTCCCCTTTTTTAGGGGGAAAGCCGTGAATGCGAACCTGTAATCAATAAAAGACTGAGGCAAATGCCATGTGGTACCGGTAGAGTGGATTAGTACTTCTCCTTGGGTCAGGTGATGTAAGAGGCGACTAAGGTACCAGAATCGACAGATACCGGTATATCCATCTGAAAGAGAGCAGCTGAAATGCAACAGGGGGAGGATGAACAACTTATCGGGCGGGCCAATAGACCAAGTGACGACGTTTCTATGACACGCCCGGCTTGTAGAACACATACTCCGCGCATGGTATATTACCTGTAAAATAGCCAGCGGTCGGCGGCGGACGCGAGCGCGGTGAGCAGCGCGCGGTGGTTGTAGAGCGGGCGCGGCGCCGCGTACGACGCCGTCAGCGCGCGCCAGCACGCCTGCCACGCCGCGCGCCCGCGCGTGCGCACGCCCGCCGTAAACGCCGCCTGGCAACACGTGCAGAACTTATGAGACCAGGTCAACAAACAAGCATACAGTCCGCGTGACACTAAGCGTCACATCAGCCTATACACGCTCGTGATATCACAAGGATATCACTAGAGTGACCAACTTTGTGACTTGAAGATAATAATAATAATAACTTTATAATAATAATAATAATAATAATAATAACTTTATTCAACAACAAAAGGTAACTTAAACTAAAATACATTTTGATACTTAGGTACCTAAACTAGGTCTAGCCTGTTCTTATAGGCACCTATGCTCTAGTGTGCATGTAGGTGTGGATTTGTGTCTATATGGTCTAGTGTAATACAAAGCTTGTTAATTCAACACATTATTTACGCACACATTACATAAATACACAGAATATAATGCTAAGCCAGTACATACAGTATACACAAACAATAAAAGTAACAATAAATGTAGTCCAGTCTAGCGTAATATTGTTAGCAATTCCTCTGCCTTGTTGTAGTCCAATGTCAAAAGCCATTCCCATACTGTTGTTTTGCAAGTGTATTTATTCATGTCATGAATATCTATTTCTTGGTTAATTTTATTATAAATAAATGGTCATGTAAAATTTGGAAATCGCTGTGCGAACCGTGTACGACATGGCTGATGTATATTTTGGAAATCCACATACTTTCGTCTACTATGAGTTGGTTTATTTTCAGGTATACATAGTTTATGCTGTTTGAGAATAAGTTCTTGGTAGATGTTATATATCCAGTAATTTCACTGGCTCTTTCACATTTCAAACTGGAACACAGCACTGGGAACATTGTGGTTTGCCGCCTCAAGTTCAAGTTAAAAAAAAATGTTTAATTGAATGGCAGCCAGTGCGCAAACGTCATCGTCATCATACATCCACTGGAATCCACTGTTGGATATAGGCTTTCTCAAGAAAAGGGATTTTTGGCTCGTAATTGATACGCTCGGCAAGCGTGTTGGCAAACGCAGAGCGAAGCTTCGCGACTGTGCAATTGATCTACGCTGTTACGGATGGATATACCGCCATCTGTCGGTTCTGGTACCTCAGTCACCTCTTACGATACCTGGTACAAGGGAAGGTACTTTTCTACTCTGCCAGTACCATAGTACGCAATATACTATACTATTTTTTTTATTTATAAAAATTTCGTTTTGCGGTCTTTATCGGGATGTACCGATTATAATTAATGTTTACATGGCATAGTTTATATCTCAATTTATATTTGCAATATTTTTGTCACGATAAACATATATATAGGTAGGACAAGACAAAGTTTGTTGGGACAGATAGATAAAATATAAATTCCAACAACATCTCACACATTGATCTGTCTCCGAGATAAATCGCTTAAATTAATTCGTCTTACGGACATCAAACAGCAAAGGGACAATAAATATAATACTTCAATACATATTTAACAATCAGACTCAAACAGAAATATTCGTAACATAAACGTTTGTCCTGGATAGGTAGATCTTATACAAAGGTCTGCATTGGTACCTCACTCTCACCTTGTTCTACCGTCATACAGCAGGTTCCGGTTTGAAGGGTGACAGGAGGAATATCTTCCAATCACAAGGATATCACTAACGCGTTACTCTCTAATGAAATAATTAGTGTCTAAAAAAACATGTCGACATGGTCTAACATAAAAAAAAAATACCATAATACCAGCCATTGAAAGATCTCTGCTGAATATAGGCCTCCCCAAGAATGGGGGAATGTTGTGCATAATTGCCGTGTTGGACAAGCGTGTTAGCGATTCCAGAGCGCAGCTTTCGCGAAGGGTATGCTGCTGCCCATTCCCGCCCAGTGTAATGGAGCTGCACTACGCCGGTACCTCACGGCAAAAATGTATGCTGAACTCATAATAAATGTTGTTCTGTTTTGAACTGCGAGTACTTACCTCCTGGTATACATCAGGTATGGTCTGATTCTTCTTGTACCAGTTGTCGAACATCTCCACCGCCTGCCTGGTCACCTGGGGATTCTCCCACTCAACGCCGGCCGAGAGCAAAGCGCCTCGCAGCCAACTGGAATAACGGTACATTTCATATCACTTTCATCACACCATTAAAAGCCATTAAAAGTCCACTGCTGGACATAGGCCTCTCCAAGAAAGGGGTTTCTTTGCACATAATTGCAGCGCTGGGCAAGCGTTATTGGCAATCGCAGAGCTTTCGCGGCGGGGATGCTGCTGCCCATCCCCGCCGCAAAATGTATTTGAACTGCACTGTTTTGAATGGATATACGCCATCTGTCGGTTCTGGTACCTTAGTCACCCCTTACGATACCTGGTACAAGGGTAGGTACTATTCTACTCCGCCGGTACCTCACGGCTAACTCTGACGATATGTCATTGCATGTCTCTATCGAATTACAAACCTTAAAGTAAAGAAATTATTGTAAAGTAATGATATCAATTGTTTTTATTATTTTTTTAATCATATCATTATGTTATGTTCCATCCCGACTATATATACTATAATATTATAAATCCGGAAGTAACTCTGTTTTTCTGTCTGCCTGTTACTCAATCACGCCTAAACTACTGAACCGATTTATATGAAACTAGCTGAGCTCGCGACTTCGTCCACGTGGAATAGTTTTTTTGTGTACCATACCTTAACTTATATAAACTTTGAATGTCATGTTTATTTACATCGAATGTATAGCCTGAAAAATAAGTTACAAGTTTCTAGCTCTAAAAATAGCGACACTTCCACACAACTTTTCATCCCCCTTTTCGACCCCTTACAACCCTTTTTTCGAATGTCCTTTCTCAGGTTCTAAAGATTGTCGGTGCCAAATTTCATCAAAATCGGTTGAGAGGTTTAAGCGGAAATGCGTAACATACAGATAGACGGACAGAGTTACTTTCACATTTATAATATTAGTAAGGATTTGGTACACTAAAGCCTTAGAAAAGACATAGACTAATTTTTCACTCCACATATGAGTTGTAAGGGGTTGAAAGGGGGGATGAAAAGTATCGCTAACCTAGAAGCTTAAAACTTATTATTTAGGCTATTGATTTGTATATATAAATAAATATAACATTCAAAGTTTCTATAAGTTAAAGTAAAAAGGTATGCTTAAAGAAACTACTGCAAGCAGACGAAGTCGCAGGCACAGCTGGTTAATAATATCATTGTCAATATTCGTATACTAATAAACCATCCTCTTGAATCTATCTATTATACCAAATTGCATCAAAATGCGAAGCGTAGTTTTAAAGATATAAGTATACATTTGGAGCGAGAAACAGCGGAATGCGACTATGTTTTAAACTATGTATTGATAACACCCAGACAAAAGATAAACACAAATGATAAACATATAAATATTTGTCTTGGTTGTGGATCGAAGCCACAACCCCTTGGCGCCTAACACAAGATCACTACTGAATACGCCATCAAGGCCATGGACGACGCAATGACTGAATGGATAGATGGCATTCATTTATAACAAATACTCACAGCTGATCCTCGTTGAAGCCAGCGTTACCCATCTGCGGGGAAAACGCAGGCTGCAGCCGCTGCAGCAACTCCTGGAGTGGCGGGCCTGACGCTGAGAGGCGTAGCAGGGAGCGCCAGTTGGAGACGTGGTTGAGGACCACTCGCCAGGGAGCCCAGTGTTTCTCGGTACTCAGGCGAGCTGTGAAAAGATTTATCTTAAAAACCGGGTACCGGCAGAGTAGAAGAGTACCTCCCGTAATACTAGGTGTCCGATCGAAGGCGGTACCGGCGGTACCAGCGAGCCTCAAAGCACGGACTACATTCCTCGGCTCATTGGCAGGCCTAAGTCCAGTATCGATAAACACGCATACAGTCCGCGTGATGGTAAGTGTCACCGCAGCCTATACACGCTCGTGATATCACAAGGATATCACTAGCGCGTTACCAACCTTGTGACTTGAAGATAGTATGCCACATTACGTGATGTGTGATAATGATGTGGACTCGCCTGAATGTGTAAAGCAATTGACACGCATCTTTGTGCCTGACAACTATCTGCGCATTCGATGCCTTGTCGAACTGTAGCGCGTGCGCAATCACCTTTATACCGCATGCAGCAGGCTTAACGCACTCCTTATGTCTCACCCGGACTTGCTGCTATTTGGTAGTAGAAATAGGTGAGAATGAGGTACCAATGCATACGAAATTTAAATTAAAATATGAGGTCTACCTCATTATGGAATGGAAGAAGGATCGGGAGGTGTTGCACACACTAAGGTTGACCTACTAAGGGCAGCGATAGCCATGCTGGCGGGCAGGCGACCAGCGCGACTCAGCACGAACGCGTCGTCTAGCAACAGCGCCCTTTCCGCCGGCGCGCCGCTCTCGTACAACGCTGCGGCGCGCTTCCCAGCCGCCTCTGCTGTCTGTAATTATAGCATTATTTCGTTGGCGCAGACGGCAGTGATCCTATCTTGTGCGCCAGGAATCATGGGTTCGATTCCCATCTGGAGCAAATATTTATTAATATTTATATAAGAGTTAATATATGTATTTAAGTAGTATATTTGTGATTCCTCTGTTGTCTGGCGTCCGTAACACAAGTGCTTTAAGCGACATACCACGGAGTTAGGTCAATGTATGAGATGTTGTGGGATTTATTTATAATTATTTTTTTAATACGAAATCATCATGATGATGATGAAATCGAAACTTATTTCATTTCTCATTATTGTTTATAATATTACAGTTAGTACAATTTATAAAAAAAATATCCCACAGAACTAAAAGTTGGTTAAGAATACATTTATAATTGTATTGTAAAACGTCTCTATCGATCCCCAGTGTGGAAAAAAATTATTATTAGGAAAAGCTTACAAAAATGGGTGTTTCTTTCACAATTATCAAATATATCGAGTAACATACATTCAATAATAATAATAATTCAATTGAATTAAAGACCTCATCCTTTTTTTTGAAGTCGATTAAAAATAAGTCGGACGTTGGAGTCGCCATTTTGGCCGGCATTTATTAATTTAAAATTAATTATTCCGTGATAGCGATTCTTTATTTTTTATATTTTGACTCCTTTTAAACATAAGAACACTTTTTAAAACATCTTTGGTGGAGATTTTCGTAAGATTATCTACATTACGGCCATTGGACATCCACTGCTGGACAAAGGCCTCCCTAAGGAGGACTTTGCCCACAATTGCGGCTCTGAACAAGCGTTGTGGCAATCGCAGAGCGCAGTTTCGCGACGGGAATGCTGCTGCCCATTCCCTCCTTGTTGTATTTGAGTTAGAGTGCTTCGAGTGGATATACCGCCATCTATCGTTTCCGGTACCTCAGTCGCCTCTTACGACAACTGGTACAAAGGGAGGTGCTATTATATTCTGCAGGTACAATACAGCACGGATTATTAAAATATTTTATTTAAATTGCTGTATTGACTTTAGGTGCGTCCGAAAAATTGTGTAACGTGAACCAATACCTCTCCTGCATTTCTGTCTTGTGGGGCGACACGGTACAACCCTCTTGCACCCACATTGTACCTAACCCACTTGTGTTTCCCCAAATCCGGGATCACCACTGAAACAAAACAACAACATAAATTATCATCATCATTATATCAGGTATTGGAAGTCCACTGCTGGTCATAGGCTTCCTTGAAAAATAGGGAGTTTTTCCTATAATTGCCACGCTAGGCAAGCGTGTTGGCAATCACAGAGCAAAGATTTCGTGACGGGGATGCTGCCTCCCATCCCTTATGCATTTGAGCTGCACTGAAAATGAACTAACTCATAGTAGACGAAGGTATGTGGATTTCCAAAATATACATCAGCCATGTCGTACACGGTTCGCACAGCGATTTCAAAATTTTACAGGACCATTTATTTATAATAAAATTAACCATGAAATAGATATTCATGACATGAATAAATACACTTGCAAAACAACAGTAACGGAATGGCTTTTGACATTGGACTACAACAAGACAGAGGAATTGCTAACAATATTATGCTAGACTGGACTATATTTATTGTTACTATTATTGTTTATATATATATTGTATTTACACAGTATAGCTTCATATTCTATGTATTTATGAAATATATACCTAAATAATGTGTTGTATTAACAAACCTTGTATTATATTAGACCATATACACACACATTCACACCTACATGCACACTACAGAGCATAGGTGCCTATAAAAACAGGCTAGACCTAGTTTAGGTACTTAAGCATCAAAATGTATTTTAGTTTAAGTTTCCTTTTGTTGATGAATAATGCTATTATTATTATTACTGTATCGGATGGATATACCGCCATCTATCGTAAGCATAGCAGGGACTTATTTGTATATGCCTTCGGAATACGATCACGGCTATAAATGCAGAGGTATACCTATACCTCCTTAAGCTAGGTAGCAGATACTCACTCTCGGTATCATTCATCCATATCAGATGTGTTACGTTCTCAGCCCACCGCGATGTCCGCAATGTTTTAGTCTCGTTTCCTATATCGTACCTGAAATATAAATAATAATAACATGTAGTATTTATAATAAAACTACTTTTGAACGTCTTTCACAATATCTTTTGTCAATCTCGAGAACAGTTGCCGAAAGGTAACCAAAACGTCGAACTATAAATTTGAATAATTATAGTCCTAAGCACTCATGTTACCGACATCTGACAACAGACATATATATAGTATTTTTTATCGATATTTTTTACTTTGTCATAAATAAATATTTTATATATTGTTAAATAATATGAACTATATGAGTACTTAAGCTAGAAAATAGGTAGACGGTGCGCGTGCGCAGGCAGCGTGGTCTCACTTGCTCTTACACAGATGAATTTCTTTCATCCTGAGGATCCTGATCAGGATAAAGAGATCATCATATGGAAATATTGTATTGGCACCAATACTTGATATCAAATACAACATATATACATCCATCGACCTGACTCCGTGGTAAGTCGCTTGAAGCACTTGTATAGCGGATTTCAGTCAATCACAAATATTATACTTAAATTCACATTTTTAACACCCAGACACAGGACAAACACAAATATCATCGTATAAATATTTGTCCTAGGTGGGGATCGAACCCACGACCCCTGGCGGATAAGATAGGATCACTACCATCTGCGCCATTGGGCCCGTAGATAATGTACAAAGTTTAAATTTGTCCGTCTAAATTGGGTCAAAATCGACTTTGAATAAGTCGGTTACAAACATACACACATACAAACACACATATCTACACAACTGAAGCTTATTTGCAGCGAGTAAAAATATGCTGCGTAAAAAAAAAAACGAGCGAAGGTAGATCTCAAACAAAGTTGACCGGTAAACAACAGTTCTCGCTTTTGTTTTCCCGTTTAAAGGATGTGAGAGACAGTGAAATTACTGGGTAATGTAACATAATATCTTCAAGTTACGTAAAGTTCAAGGTTAACGACGCCCTAATGATATTCTTGTGACACAAGCGTTCGTTTCGATCGAACCTATTGCTGGACTATTCCGTCAATTTCAAAGAAGGCGAGGCCTCTCTTTGATGAAAGGTTCGATGCCCGTAATTATCCTGCGTGCGTTACGAGCGAGATCGACCAAGGCTCGGGCGGCCATCGTTGGGGTTGAATTTAATTTTGAAATTCAGCTCTAGGGCTTCCGGTTATCGCTCGTGGGGGCAGGGACTGCGCGCGATCGCCGACGAACGCGGTGTAATGCTCTGTTATATGACTGCATGTGCAGTGTCAGTGATCGAGTTGTGCCAGTGAGAGGGCGGGGATGGGCTGTGATTTTCGCGGTAATCCTATCAGGCGGATCGTCTATGACGTAACGCGTTATATGATGATATGATCTTATCTGGTGGAAGGGAGGTGACACTTATCACACGGATCGTATGCTTGCTTGTGGACTTAGCAAAAACGAGACACCATTTCTCCCAACTCTCTCACTCACCACGTCCCATTCTGCATCGTCTCCGTCGTATTCTTCCAGATCTTGGTGATGTTCTCCTGGTCCTCCTCTATCTCCTCGACGGGTCCCACGACGAAGGTAAGCGGTATTACCCATTTGTGCGGTGGTGGCGGTTTCGTGGTGGGAGGTTTGCGGGTGGTCGGGGCGGGGGTGGTGGTTGTCGTGGTGGCGTTGACGTCGTCTTCTGACGTTTCAGTGAGGTTTTCTAGGTGAGGAAATACAATAAGATCTTATTGGTACTACAAGTTGAAAATGTTTTAAAGATGATAATAAGTTTTCATAAATTAATTCAGACACAGAAAAAATATTTATCATCATCATATCATTCCCCCCCCCCCCCAAGATATGTGATTATTGCAAGGGGGTAAGCGTGTTGTCAATCATAGAGCGCAGCTATTGCGACGGGGATGCTGCTGCCCATTCCCACCCTGTGCATTTGAGCTGCACTATTTCAGATGGATATACCACCAACTGTCGGTTCTGGTACCTTAGTCGCTTTTTACTACACCTGGTGCAGTGGGAAGTACTATTCTATTCTCCGGGTACCTCACGGCTAATAAATAAATATATTCAAAAATTACTAGACTTAATAGAATTTATTCTATATATTAATAGAAGAGACACAATTACTCCAACTCAAAATACTGGATAATGTAACATAATACCTTCAAGTCATCAAGTTGTTCGCATTAGTGATATCCTTGTGATGACTACACATATTACTAATTCGTAGATTAAGTCAAGTTGGGTAACTGCTTGATGTGAGCCAACAGATACCTGGTTCGTAGAACAGCTCATCAAGGTCTGCTCTCAGCTCGTATGTGAGCAGACTGTCCAGCATTGGTGGTTCTGGCTCCGGAGGCTCTGCAGTCATCACAAACCTATGAAAAAAATGGTTTCTTAAGAGACGTAGGTGTATAAAGAGGGCGCAGGCGGGCCGTGTCCACTGCCTGCCCTTGGATGATCTAGTGCCCACCCCAGGATGATCTAGTACTCACCCCAGAAGATGATCTAATGCCTACCTTAGGATGATCTAGTGCCCATCCCAGGATGATCTAGACCCAACCCCAGGATGATCTAGCGCCCATCCCTGGATGATCTAGTGCCCACACCAGAATGATCTAGTGATCTAGTGCCCACCGCAGGATGATCTAGTGCCCACCGCAGGATGATCTAGTGCCCACCCCAGGATGATCTAGCGACCACCCCAGGACGATTAAGTGTCCATCCCAGGATGATCTAGTGCCCACCCCAGAATGATCTAGTGCCCACCCCAGGATAATCTAGTGCCCACCCTAAGATGATCTAGTGCCCATGTAAGAGGCCAGGTTTTTCGATAAATAGGCTATGTAATACTGAAACTGTATGACTTCAAAATTTAGGCCCTGCGTTGATAGATCAGTCAGCCAGTCAATCAATCAGCTTCTCCTTACATATATGGATTACTAATTAAGAAATACAAAGCAATTTCCACATATCAACATCATCATACCAGCTATTAAAAATCCACTGCTGGACATATGCCTCTTCAAGAAATACGGTTTTTTGCCCATAATTGCCGCGCTGGAAAAGCGTATTGACAATGGCAGAACGCAGCTTTCGAGATGGGGATGCTGCTACCCATCCCCGCCATGTGCATTTGAGCTGCACTGCTTCGGATGGATACACCGCCATCTGTCGGTTCTGGTACCTTAGACGCCTCATACGGCACCATACCATTTCTACATGTAAGTCAGACGAATATTTTGCTCACCGCTCCTGTTTCATGACCACATCCTCTCCTTCCACAGTAGCGCAGAGCAGTGGATACCCTGGTTTCTCGCACCAGCCGTCCCACGCGTGCGCACGCGCCGTATCCTCGCCCCCATCAGTTTGCAAGGCTCGCCATAGGTCTCTGAAGAAGATATAAGTAGAGATAGACTTCATACAAAGGTCGTTTAGACGGCTATATCACTCCCACCTATTTCCATCAGACAACAATGTTCGTTGCTGTGTTCCAGTTGGAAGGGTGAGAGAGACAATAAATTACTAGGTAATGCGATAAAATATCTTCAAGTCACAAGGTTAGTCGTCCTAGTGATATCCTTGTTATGATAGGAGCGTGCATAGGCTGCGGTGTCGTTTACTACCACACGAACCATCTGTCAGACTGTTTGTCGACGAGGTCGTGTAAAAAATAATAAAGATATTTGTCCTGAATGGTGATCAAACTCACAACCCATGGCGCGCAAGATAGAGTCACTAACATCTACGCCCAAGGCACTTCAAACAACAGCGAGGTAGCCGACCTTGTTAATACCTGTTTACTTCCTTTTTGAAGAACCACATAATGCCCTCTAAATCTACAACCATAACGAACGCGGAAGGAAATGGCTATGACGACGTTAGGTACCCCGAACATTTTGTTTCTAAAGTCGGTTCAAGATTATAATCTGGAATAACAAATACGCAATAAAAATCTGAGTGCATAATTGCCGCGCTGGGCAAGCGTGTCGACAATCGCAGAGCGCAGCTTCCACGACGGTAATGCTGCTGCATCTCCACCCTATGCATTTGAGCTACACTGTCTCGGATGGACATTCCGCCATCTGTCGGTTCTGGTGCCTTAGACGCCGATTACGACATCTGGTAAAGAGGAAGGTACTATTGTACTCTGCCGGTACCTCATAGCACCCTACACAGCGTAGATAGTATCTCTTAATAGCAAATATATATAGCATAACTTCTATGAACGTTTCCCCAAATCGTCCTCTGTCGCTTCACTCCATACACATTCTCTACCCTTGCCCCTGCCCCCAAGCGAATAACGAACGCACTAGACCACGCGTGGTCACTCAGACCTCTCTTGCAACGAAACTGTCCAGCAACGACGGTCACTCGAGCAAAGGTCCGGCCTCAGAGACGCCCTTAAATAACGTGTATAGAATCCTTCTCTCAGGTTTACTAAGCCTTCGTTTGAAAATTCACAGCCAAAACCTGTGAGGCGCCTTACGACATTTCTTTTGAAACATTATGCACCGGGGATGATCATACATAGGTCTGTGTAGCTGAAATTAACGTCTGAGTAGTCAGCGTTGGGTTAGTCAGCAAGGACAAAAAATCTCTTACCTGGCATCAGCGCTGGCAGTCCTGTGGTATTTTAAGAGGCGGGCGAGAGCGGCCCTTCCAGCTGCCTCCCCTACCGCCTCTATCGCCATACTCACGATAGCTGCACCCTGAACACAAACACACCCCAATTCCCTCACAATATACTTAAAGTGGAACAATGATCACACGTGGGGTAGACCTCATACAAATGTTGTCTCCATCCAACTCACTCTTAACTCTTTCTACCTGCAAACAGCAGTGTTTGAGTTGTTGTGTTGCGGTTTGAAGAGTGAGAGAAGTGAAATTATTGGATAATATGACATAATATCTTCAAGTCACAAGGTTGGTGGCATTAGTGATATCCTTGTGATATTACGAGCGTGTAAAGACAGCAGTGACGCTTTCTATCAAGCGGTCTGTATGATTGTCTGTCGATCTGGGCTAATAAAAAAATAATCATAGCAGTCGTAAAAGTTCCACTGCCGGAAATTAACCTTCCTAAAAAAAGGGGGATAATGGGCCCAAAATATACCCATCATCATATCAGCCATAGAGAGTTCACTGTTGGACATAGGCCTCCCCAATATGGGGAAAATTTTGCCCATAATTGCCGCGCTGGACAAACGTATTGGCAATCGCAGAGCGCAACTTTCGTGTTGGAGATACTGCTGCCCATCCCCACCCTGTAGTATTTGAGTCGCGCTGCTTTGATGAATACACCGCCACCTGTCTGTCCCGGTACTTCAGTCGCCTCTACTGTTACTGATGGAGGTACTATTCTACCCAGTACTCCACGGCAAACATGTTCAAGCTTGATGGCAATCGCAGAGCGTAGCGACACGACTAGAATGCTGGCAACATTTCCATCAAACTAAATCAAAATGTTTTTTATTTAATTAAACCTAATTATTATAAGCACTTTTAAAAGAAATATTCACTATACGACTTACAGACATAGTCACATCATTGCATAGTCATCGTGCAGCAAGTCTGACTAAAGACTGCCATCACTGGATGGGTCTTACAACTAGGTTAAGATAAGAGCCAGAAAAACTGATGGTGATGAAGGCTATGTATTTCTTTGATCAGGTTGACGGAACATGCATCAGCGACGGTGCTTACAAAACCTATTGCTCTGTGCCACCACATCACCACAACCCGGTCTGGAGTGGCAAATATGAACAAGTTTCTCATCTTGTTTACGCTTTACAGTTGTTATGATAACCACACCGCCATCTGTCGGTTCCAGTATGACACAGAACAGGGAGAGGTACTATCAGATATAGCAGGAAATAAACAATTTCTAAGGCCACTTTGCGGTCCAGATACAGCAGGAAAAAATAATTTCTAAGGCCACTTTGCGGTCCAGATATAGCAGGAAAAAAACAATTTCTAAGGTCACTTTGTGGTCCAGATACAGCAGGAAAAAAAACAATTTCTAAGGCCACTGCGGTCCAGATACAGCAGGAAAAAATAATTTCTAAGGCCACTTTGCGGTCCCGATACAGCAGGAAAAAATAATTTCTAAGGCCACTTTGCGGTCCAGATATAGCAGGAAAAAATCAATTTCTAAGGCCACTTTGCGGTGCAGATATAGCAGGAAAAAATAATTTCTAAGGTCACTTTGCGGTCCGGATATAACAGGAAAAAAACAATTTCTAGAGCCACTTTGCGGTCCAGATACAGCAGGAAAAAAACAACTTCTAAGGCCACATTGCGGTCCAGATATAGCAGGAAAAAATATTTTATAAGGCCACTTTGCGGTTCAGATATAGCAGGAAAAAATTAATTTCTAAGGCCACTTTGCCATCCAGAAACAGAAAAAAAGAAGGTATTTTTTTATAGCTTACCTTATGTAATGAGAGTTCGTCAGAAGCAGCTTCAATGTCGGCCCTCTCCAACCTTGGGGAGGCCACGGCCCGCACCGTGTTGCTTGAGTCTAATCTATAATTAAAACAAATCACGTAGAGAAAAAAAGAAAAGGAATTTTACGGACCCAATAGCGCGAATGGTAGTGTTCCTGTCTTGACAAATATATATATGACATTTATATTTGTTTTCTTTTCAGTGTGTTAAATATATGTATTTAACTTTTGTATTTATGATTCCTATATTGACTAATTTCTGTATTGCAAGTATTTTAGGCGACTTATCAATGGATCAGGTGAATGTATAAGATGTTGCGGGTAAAAGAAAAAATATCACTTTCCGAACTCACCTTACATTAAACAACCAACATATAATAATAATAATATTATTATTATTATATGCCTATAAGAACAGGCTAGACCTAGTTTAGGTACCTAAGTATCAAAATGTATTTTAGTTTAAGTTACCTTTTGTTGTTGAATAAAGTTATTATTATTATTATTATAAAGCGGGTAAATGAAAGAGGAAAGCGAATGCAAGAAGAACGAGGTAACAAATAAAAAGGAAAAATAGAAGAATTGATATTCTTACTAATATTTGTTTTTGTGTTTTTCTGAAGGCGAAAGTTTGAAAGTATAGATGACGTATGTATGTTAACAGCTAAACAGATCGGAATGACGTTTAGCAGAACGATTGATGATAGTTTGGAATAAAATATACTATTTACTAGAAAAAATCATCATCATATCAGCCATGAGACGTCCACTGCTGGACAGAGGCCTCGCCAAGTAACCACCAATAGGACCGGTTGTATGCGGCCTGTGTCCAACGCGATCCTGCGGTTTTAGTCAGATCGTCTGTCCATCTTGCGGGTGGACGCCCTACGCTGCGCTTGCCGGTACATGGTCTCCATTCTAGAACCTTACGACTCCATCGGCCATCGGTTCTGCGTACCAAATGCCCTGCCCACTGCCACTTCAACTTACTAACCCGCCGGGCAATGTCAGAAACTTTGATTCTGTTACGAATCTCCTCATTCTTGATTCGATCGCGCAAAGAAACCCTGAGCATTGCCCTCTCCATAGCTAGTTGAGCTACTTTCAGTTGGCCAACAAGGCCAATGGGTAGAGACCACGTTTCGCTGCCATAGGTCATCGCTGGTAACACACATTGGTCGAAAAAATCAACTTGTCTTTCGTCAATCAAATTTTCAGGCGGGACTCGAACCGGCATCTTTTTATTACAGGAGGACTGCACAACCGTTGTGCTACCGAGACCTTAGTAGCCATGTCGAAAATTTCATAGTGTCTTTTTTGATCTCTACAAGCATTATATCAGACTTAAAAAAATCCACTGTTAGACATAGGCTTCATTATCAGGCATTACTTGTTTGTCGGCCTGGTCTAAAAAAAATAAACAACAGGTGGCGGTATATTCATTCAAAAAGCGTAGTTTCAATACAACATGGTGGGGATAGGCAGCAGCATTCCCGTCGCGAAATCTGCGATCTGCGATTGCCAAAACGTTTGTACAGAGCGGCAAATATGGTCAACATTCCCCCTTTCTTGATTCCCTATGTCCACTTGTGGATATCCAATGGCTGATATGATAAAGGTTTAGGCCCTGCGTTGATATGTCAGCCAATCTGTCAAACAGCTTCTCCTTTTATATATACAGATAGAAGAAGATAGCCCCTCGTACCTCAGAGCTGGTAGCACGTGGTCAAGTAAGAGTGCGTCTTGTCTATCGAGGGAGGCGCCCCCCTCCGAGGGCGCACGCTCCGCTAGCACCGAAGTCAGAGCCTCCATCAGCCACTGTCCGCTCCACCAGCGCGGCGAGACTAATCCACCGAACCACTGGAAATGCAAGTCCTGATTAGTTCAGTCTGTTTAATTGATGGCGCCAATAACAGAACGCAAATGGTAGATCCATTTTGTAAGGGATTTGATCCCCATCTAGAAAAAACAAATACGATTATTTCTGATGTACGTTATTTTATGTATATATATACATATATATATATATATATTTATATAATAAGCATTTATTGCGTTTATTTATACAAATATGTATGCCACGTTTATTTATTTTGTATATATACTGCCTGCACCACTATATATATATTTTTTTCAGTTTTGTGTAATGGTTGACTGGGAGATAATGCCATCTGGCATTAAGTCCGCCATTTGTACATTTTGTAACATTTTGTGCAATAAAGTTAAATAAATAAAATACGACTAGCGGCCCGTCCCGGATATTTAAGTTATGATTTTAATTGCTTTATTTATATTGAAATATCCGATTTCAATAATTCAAAAGTAATCATCAGGTATTAAGACAGTCTTGAATATTAAATTATTTATTTGGATAAATAATTATAAATGGTATGAATAACACGGTCTGATTTTGATCGGCATTTCTATCAATTAGTTAAACGTAAAAAAGTAGTTATAGTGACGGAACTACAATAGTTAGATATATGGTCTCGCGAAGTTTTTTGTAGATATTGATATATTCTATAATATTGTTGAGCATTTTTGTCCTATCATTAATACTCTTCGCAGTGTATGCGATTAAAGACATTTAATGGCTAATTTTTTTACACCTTCGGTTGGTTTTAATAGGAATTTATATAGTAATCTAAAATAAATATACCTGTGTATACCATGGTATACACAAGTACCAAATATACCATGTTACTCCATGATAATGTAGCTTTCTATTGAAAAAAGTATTATTAAAATCGGTCCAGTACTCTTTGAGTTTATTCGTTACATACAAAAATACAAATCTTTCCTCTTTATAATGTTAGTGTAATAATTGTGTTGGTTCTCTGTGCCTGAAAACACAAGTGCTTTAAGAGTCAGGTCAACGTATGAGATATTGTGTAAATTAATCAAAAAATAAGATCTCATACCTGCTGCGCCAGAAGTCTAGCAATCGTCTTGGTGTCAGATAATGTCGCTGGGGACAATATGATCAGACCCCAACCTTCGGAGTAAGAATTCCCGCCTTCTACCACCACAATATCTGGAAAAATATATATTAACTATTAGCGACCCGTCCCCTCTTTGCCCTGGTCAATTTGTTTTGTTCAAATTGATCAAATGTTTGACAAAAAGAATAGTGTTGTTTTGTTCACGACAAAAAGGGTAAATGTGATATTGTATCTTCAGTTCACAAGGTTGGCGACATACCAATGATATCTTTGTGATGACACGAGTGTCTATAATCTGTGGTCATGTTTATCATCAAGCGGACCGAATGTTTGCTGACTTCATAACATAAAAAACCGCCATCACAATTTCACTCTTCGTTAAAACTTCCCGTGTCCGGAAGCTTTGAGGTCCGGAAGGTTGGAGCGAAAGCTGCACTCAGCGACAACACTCTTGCCCTGCGCGGCAAATACGGCAAAATTCTTTCTTTCCGTTCTTGGGGAGGCCTATATTAGCAGTGGACATATTGGGCTATTACGATGTTGAAGAAAATACAAAAAAATATATATTGCCGACATTGTCAAGCCGTTCTGAAGTTTCTCACTTAACAACATTCTTTTTTATTTACCTAAACTACTGTTCAGGGTGAGGTTAATTTAAAAATTTCTTTGTCTAATTTCTTTAATCTAGTGGTGGAACGTGTAGAATTTCTAGCAGCTCTCCGACCGCAACTTCCTTATTTATTATTTGAAGAACTATTGTCAATCGGGAATGAAGTCTATGCCGCTCTCTGACAGTTAAACTGTGCATAAAATCCCGTTGGAACATGGTTTCGGGATAAAAAATTATATAGACAGACAATAATCCCAGTGCCTAAATTCAACCAGACCTTTTATGAAATAGAATTAGAATTAGACTATCTAGATTGGTTGATTGCCCTGACAATATCAGTCAGTTAACATATTTTTGTTTTAGTTTTTGATATCGATATTATATTTTTTATTAATATTATGTACGTACTTTTTATCAGTAAATTATAATACATAGAAGAAATACCATTTCTTAAGCCGTTCCATTTAAACAAATTTTCGCGTATATAGTATTGAAGGAAATAAGACACTTACCGAGTTTTGGCAAAGGATACGATGTGTTTAATTCGTATGAGAACTGCTGTATTGTCTTCTGCACCCATTCTAGCAGTGGTCTGTAACAGAAGAACAAGAAAATTTAATAATTAATTTGTCAGATTTGCCGTGAGGTACCCGCAGAGTGGAATAGTACCTCCCCCTGTACCAAATATCGTAAGAGGCGACTAAAGTAGCAGAATCGACAGATAGCGGTATATCTATGCAAAAACGTCAGCTCAAATGTACAGGGCGGGGATGGGCAGCAGCTGTGCTCTTCGCTAAGAAATCCTCCTTTCTTGGGGAGGCATATGTTCAGCAGTGAACTTTTTATGGCTAATATGATGATGATGATAGCTAAACTACTCATCAAGTATACATTTAAGTTTACATGGGAGTTGTAAGCGGAGACTGGAGTGGAGACTTGAACTGAATCCGTTATAAAACAGCGTAGTCTATATGGGCGGGGATGGGCCATCTCACGTTCTGCGCACTCACTCCTCTGCTCAGAGTAGATATTATGGGCTATATACATCAATGAACATACAGTTGATATGATCATGGCTGGTTGGAATAACTTACCCAGATTCATCCAAGATGACTTGCTGATCGCTATACAAGCTGATCTCTGGTGGGGGAAGTACGGCGTCTTCCGGTTCCTCGGTAGTGTCAGGTACAGTAGTCCCTTCAGTTGGTGCGAGGGTCACGCTGGCTTCGGTGGGCAGTGGTGGAGCCGCCCTTCTTTGGAGACGGCAGACCGCGACTGACATCATGTGGGGAGGCATTGGAGGTGATTGGCCGAATTCATCTTGAAGCTGGTCCAAAAAAGTGGTGCCATATTAAAAATAATGTTTTTATCTCAATTTCTCCAGTTGATTTGAAATTATCACTTGTTTCTGAATTTAAAAACCATAGTCGAAGACAATATGATTTTTAATGTTTGGTGTAGATGGTGGTGATCGTATCTTGGGCGCCCAATGACTGTGGCTTTGATCCCCACCCAGGACAACTATATATATTATGATTTTGCAATGGAGTACCGGCAGAGTATAACAGTAGGTACTATGTGTCGTCCCCCTGTATCAGGTGTCGACAAAGATATGACTCAACTGACATATGGCGGTATATCCATTCGAAGCAATGTAGCTCAAATGTATAAGGCGTGGATGGGCAGCAGCATCCCCGTCGCTCTGCTGCAATTACGTGCAAAATTCCCCCTTTTTTGGGTAGCCCTATATCAGATCAATGGACTTCCAATCGCTGGCATAATGATTTTAATTTGTATATCTTCTATTATATTTGTGATTCTACTGTCGCCAATCCGTAACACGCATGCTTTAATCGACTTATGACGGAGTCAGGTCAATGTATGAGTTGTTGCGTGCATTTTATAAATTATACTCACCAGTCTATGTCCTAAATAAAAACCAGCTTCCTCGGTCGCCATGATTGGCATATTTGTCAACGACACGTGGAACCTGTAAAAATAAATAATATTATTTTCTTACTACCAAAACCCTTCTTATTCAATCGTTGGTTTTACCCATAATTGACTATGGTGACGTGTGCTGCACTAATATCTCTCAAGAACTCCTTAATAAATTGGATCGTCTATTAAACAACTGTCTTCGTTTAAATTTCGGTTTGCGTAAATAAGATCATATTTCCCATCACCGTTCTCTTCTCGGCTGGCTTCCTATTCGAGAACGTCGCAAAATTCGAGTTCTAACCATACTATTTTCAAATTTTTTGATCCGTAGGCACCAATTTACTTAAAGGACAGATTCCAATTTCTATCTTCCTCTCACGAACGTAATCTCCGTTCTTCTAATACTCTCTCGCTCTTAACTCCTTCTCATCACTCTAGTTTTTTGACAAACTCTTTGGCAGTGACAGATATACGACTCTGGAATGAGCTTCCGTTGAATATTAAGCAATCCCCAAACAAATTTATCCTGAAACGCTGTCTCCGTAAATTATTTAAAGATGCTGCTTCTCTAACTTTATAACCCTATTTCTGATGTACATTATTATATTTACATTTTTTATATCATGTTAATTTATTGCGTTTATTTACGCATATATGTATGTCACATTTATCTATTTTGTATATATATTGTCTGCACCAATATATATATATATTCTGTTTTGTGTAATGGTTAACTAGGAGATAATGCCATCTGGCATTAAGTCTGCCATTTGTACATTTTGTAACATTTTGTGCAATAAAGTTAAAATTATTGATACATAAACATAATGGAAAAAAATCTTAGTAATCGTAGTATAACATCAAGTCACTTTCCGCTGTATGTTCCTATGTATGCTTAAATCTTTAAAACTAGGCAACGGATTTATATACAGTTTTTTGATATAGGTAGAGTGATTTAAGAGGAACGTTTATATCCTTACTATCCTCACTAATATTATAAATGTGAAAGTAACTCTGTCTGTCTGTCTGTTACGCTTTCCCGCTTAAACCTCTTAACCGATTTTAATGAAATTTGGCACAGACAATCTTTAGACCCTGAAAAAGGACATAGCCTATTTTTTAATTTGAAATAAGGGATTGTAAGGGGTCAAAAAGGGGGATGAATAGTTGTATGGAAGTATTGCTATTTTTAAAGCTAGAAACTTGAAACTTATTTTTCAGGCCATTCATTCGATATAAATAAACATGACATTCAAAGTTTATATAAGTTAAGGTAAAGAGGTATGGTACCCAAAATAATTATTCCACGCGGACGAAGTCGCAGGCACAGCTAGAGTATAATACATACATAATATGGTAGAGAAACACTGATAATTTTAGAGATAATTAATGTGATGTAAATAAAGACTGTTTTACGCTTCCATTGCAAACGCTGGCTGAACCCGACGAGATAGATCAAAATAATGTACTACAGTATTGTACACCTTAAAAAGGTCTACAAAAAAGTCCGTGGTGGTTTATGTCTATTACTTAAAGATAACCCACAATAACCATTTCTTATCCTCATTGCAGGTCGCTTTTTAATAATATAGGAATCTGTTTCAGACAATTCAAGATGGAATTAAATATTTAATACAAGTAACTATTACTGGTTTAACTTTTAGTTCCCTTTCCGTAAGAATATTGAGTTAAAATACTAATTATGTTTTTTTCTGATAATATTATTTTTATTAGTGAAATAGATTCTGAAATTGGTCCAGTAGATTTTGGGTTTTTCATAAAAAAAAGTATAGACTAACAGGTAGACCTCTTGCACCCATTTCTACAATGGTCTACCTGTTAGTGATAACCAAATAGAAGTTTTTGCATTACTATGTTAAATGACTGCGTAATGTTTCCAAGTTTGGTCGCGCTAATGATATCCTTGTGATATCACGAGCGTGTACAGGCTCCGGTGACGCTTACTATCACGCGGACTGTATGATTGTGTGTCGAGTTCACGATATGAAAAGCATTTCTCTATTTCTAAAATATTAGCATGGATGTAATGGGGATTGTATTTCATCTTGCCGACTTAAACGGATCCATACCTGTCTCTAACGATAGTCAGCTTGAATGTAGCTCTGAGATGTGGCTCATCCAGGCAAGGGAAAGCAGATCGGGCGTGCGTCAACCAAAAGCGGGATATGGCACAGCGACTGTTGGGATAAATAATGAAATAAATATCATAACTACACATCACTACTTTTTAACGGCTTGTAAACGGCTTGTAAAAATTTTATATTTTTAGTTCGACGTTTTCAAGATTGACAGAAGCTGTAGTGTGTAACTCAAATGAACAGGAAGGGTATGGCCTCTTTCTGTGCATATTAACTACACTGACATATATACCGCCATTTTGGTTCAGGTACCTCAGTCCACTCTCACGACACCTGGTACAGGGAAGGTGCTATTCTACTCTGCCGGTACCTCATGACTCAATCATATAATGTTCTGAAGCAAAAAGGCTGTCATTAAGGACTTCAGGTTTTTTTTCTGGAATGGAATTGGTCATAGAGGTGATTGCTCTACTCAAAGTGGTGTAGCTCGCATAGGCTAATCGCAGCAATCTGAGATTGCCACAACTCCTGCCCAGCGCGGTAATTATGGGCAAAATTCCCCATGTCTTAGGGAAGCCTATGTCCAACAGTAAACTTCCAATAGCCCATATGATATAAAAATAATGTATATTTCAATTGGCCGTGAGTTGCCGACAGAGTAGAATAGTACCTCCCCCCGTACCAGGTGTCGTAAGAGGCGACTGAGGTACCGGAACCGACAGATAGCGGTATATTCATCCGAAGCAATGTAGCTCAAGTGCACTGGGTGGCAATGAGCAGCAGCATCCCCGTCGCGAAAGCTGCGCTCTGCGATTGCCACCACGCTTGTCCAGCGCGGCAATAGTTTATTAATCTTCTGCAAAAATTACAAAAACTCTGAACCTAATAAGGTGCCTATAAGAACAGGCTAGACCTAGTTTAGGTACCTAAGTATCAAAATGTATTTTAGTTTAAGTTACCTTTTGTTGATAAAGTTACTATTATTTTTATATTAATTACACAATTCAAAGAAAAATCACAATAGATAGATATTTCACTGCTAGGCTGAAACGACGGCAGCCGTGCTAGTTTAAACTGTGTTACATCTGCCTGAAGCCTGTAGAATTCTACTAATATTTTGTTCGCCATTACTTTCACTTTGTAATCAAAAATATTTTTAACTTTTTAATTTGATATATTTTTTATTAGTACAGTTTTAAATAGCTTTCTGTTAATCGTCATCATAGAAATTGGAAGTCCACTGCTGGACATAAGGGCAAAAAACCTCCTACCTTGGAGAGGTCCAAGGAAGGATTTTTTCCCATTATTGCCGCGTTGGCAAGCGTGTTGGCAATCGTGTGATGGGATGCTGCTGCCGATCCCCGAACTGTACACTTGAGCTACACTGTTTCGGATGGATATACCGCCATCTATCAGTAATCTTAAAGACGACTAAGGTACCAGACCTTAGTCGTCTCTTACGACACTTACAGGAGGGAAGGTACTATTCTACTCTGCCGGTGGTACCTCATGGTGCTTTCTGTTAATACGTACTGCTTTTGTGATCCAGTTAGGAAGAACCCTCGTTGTTTGTCGTTCCTCTCAAGTTTGGTGATAAATCGGAGGCTTAGTGTGTAGTTGTATTTGCGACGCAGTTTCTCCTGAAAGTCGGTCACAGACGTAAGTCTAGCAACGGATTCTTCAATTCAATATCCACTTTTTTGTCAAGTAATGTAAAAAAGACAGGACTATTTTATTTAATTAGGACTTATTCATTTATTAATATTATGAAGTAAGCAAACAAGCATACAGTCCGCTTGATCGTAAACGTGACCACAGATTATAGACACTTGTGTCATCAGAAAGATATCGTGGTGGGTCAGATTTTCAATTGGCGTTAATAAAAATAAAAAAAATACAAAAATTTTTGCGAATATGTCCCATATTGGGAAAACATTTTGTATTTATTTATTTCTGGCACATATCAATAGATACAAGTAAAAGTGCACTCATTAAAAAAAAAATTATAAATAAAAAATAAGTAAAAATAGCTTTTCGAATAATAAAGTTACAATATTTTTTTGTGTTCTTCCTAAACCTACATTTCAATACAATATCCTTTACGACAATCATCTTGTAAACTGAATATATTATGTCACATTACCCAGTAATTTCACTGCCTCTCTTAAGGTTAAGATATGTTCGTCCGGTCGTCCTATACCAATTTATTGAAGCATTAAAGGAAAAAAAAATCCCTCTTACATTATTTTTGAGTAACTTCAACTCAAAATGTATATTTGACGCCTGTTTCTTTTTTTTAATATAAACATTTTTGATTAAGTAATTCCTTATTGTATCAGCTATCTGCTAGTGAAAGTCTCATCAAAATCGGTCCAACCGTTTCAAAGATTATCTCAAACAGGACAGACAGACAAAAAATTTAACCAATAAATGTGGCGTGTACCGCGTATACATCCATATGGATTGAATAAAAATACAGTTATTTTTATACTACAAACTCCAATTTTATTTACATGTATTGAAAATGAGAAGGTAATTGACCTGACATATCAACGCGGGGCCTAAACTATAAGAGATAGAAAAAATTTGCATTCCTCTTGTAACTTGAAGCAGTAAGAGAGGATTTTTGAAAATTCACCCCCAAACGGGGGTAAAAAAAGGTTGGTATGAAACAATTCTGCTTTCAAAGTTGTTTGAATGAAATTCACAAGGTTATTTATAGAAAGTCACGAGATAAGTATAAAATATTTTTCAAAAATCAACCTTTAAGGGGTAAAAGTGGGGGTGCAAAGTTAGTATGAAAGTTGTACAAATTAACGCGGGTGAAACCGCGGGGTGCTGCTTGTACCAAACAAAGAAAAACCTTTCTGATCATTAACCATAAACACCAATAAAGATACTCGGATACTAATTTTCTTTCACCCACCTTAAACTCGATGTAAGTCTGATCTGCCGCTGGGTAGTCCAAGGCCTTAGCTACCTTTGGCCCCAGCGCACCACCAGTCTTGAAGAGTGCACGTTCAGTGATGTTCATGTCACGAACGTTCAGCACCACGAATTGGGTATCCCGATCCACTTTGAAGTCTATCGACACTTCGCCTGGAAGAATTTACGTCTTGTTTTAATGCCATTATTTTTGGGAAATTAAAATATGATAATAATAATAACAATACTAATATACTTTTTATTGTACACCAATAAAAACAACACAAGAACATCACAAAAACATGGAAAAGTAGGTACAAGAGGCGATCTTAACACTAAATGCAATTTCTTACAGGCATCCTTTGGATAGAAATAATGTTAAAGCTGGTGGAAGTTTGAAGTGTATTTAGTACAACAAACAAACATACATACGTATAAACATATACATAAATATACACATACATTCAATTACATATAAAGGATATAGTTACAGAACAAGGGAAATCAAAGTGACAGATAATACTCCTTCACCATTCTCTTAAAAATAGAAAGAGAACGAGCAGATCTCACTTCAAGGGGGAGCGCATTCCACAAACGAACGGCTTGAACCGTAAAGGATTTGCTATCATATGAGTTAATGTGTGAATGAAGAGTCTTTGGAACAGTTTTTATTAAATAGTTAAGTTGACAAACAATCGTGCGGTACAGCCTACACACGCTCGTCGCATTACATGGATATCACTAGCGCGGTCAACTTCGTAACTTGAAGGTCACAGTCCGCGAAATAACCGTCACTGCAGCCTATAGACGCCCGTAATATGTTTTGCGCAGAGTAAATCCCCCCCCCCTCACTGTACTAGGTGTCATAAGAGGCGATAAAGGTACTAGTACCAACCGATAGATGGCGGTATATCCACCTAGAATAGTAAAGCTCAAATGTACAGGGTAGGGATGGGCAGCAGTATCCTCGTCGCAAAAGCTACGTTCTGCGAGCGCCAACACGCTTGTCCAGCGCGGACTTTTGGTCAAAATTCAGGACTTCCAATCGCTGATAAATATTACAAGGATAAACATTATGTCGCATTACTAAGAAATTTCACTGCCACTCTCACTCTTCAATCGCGAATCTACGCTCTGCGATTACCACCAGAGCGGCAATTATGGGCAGATTCCACCTTTTTTGGCTCCCCAAAAAACCTTAGGCCTCCGCCTAAGTCTAGCAGAGGACGATGATGCTGATGATGATGATAAGGCAGATATGAAGCAATTTCCTTACTGACCTCGAAGCTCTCCAGTGGTAAGGTTCGGGTGCAGCCACAGGCTGTAATGCTTCGGAATCAGGAATGGGGGCAGGCGAGCACCACGCCACGGGAACACTGCTCCATTGGTTGCTATCCTCTCTCTGAATTCATCACACAATCGATGTAAAACATTAGTCTCGTTTTCATGTTTTCTATAAAAGTTATAATTGATATAGGTCATGACAATATATATATATATATACATAAAGAAGACTGAATGAATGCCTGACTTACTGACCGATTGAATGACTTATCAACGTAAAGCCTAAGAAGTTGTATATCTTTCATACTAACTTTGTACCTTCCTTTCACCCCCTTAAGGGATGATCTCAAAAAATTAACCGTGTTTCCTGAGTTTTAATCAAGAACTTTATACTGAATTTCTTTCTTAGTGTTCCTCAAAGCTATAAAAGAAACCCCTAAGCTAAAATTTCAAGTTTTAAACCCTTATAGTTTCGGCCCTGCGATGATGTGTCAGTCATTAAGTCAGCCAGTCAACTTCTCCTTTTATATATGTAGATAGATAAACGCTGCGTGTAAATACGGGTCCCGACACTTATCTAAATAGAGTTCAGAGTCTATCACCAGCGAATTCTGATGACGGACCCGATGGCACAGATGGTTGTGATCCTATCTTGAGTGATGATTTCGACCCCCGCTCAGGACAAATATTTATACGATGAATATATGGTGTTTGTTCTGTGTCTGGGTGTGAAATGTGTATTTAAATATTATATGTAAGCAAAGCTTATAATTTGTATAATATACTATCATAGACCAGCACTAAGGACTTAGTATTATGTGAGGGATAAAAAGTAATTTTCATTATATTAGTACCTATCTGTTGTACTTTTTACAATAGCAGATTTCTATTAAGCATTTGATACACTACCACTTACCAATAAATATATATAATGTACCATATATATAATTAGATTTCTAAAGAGTACAATGGTATTTACTATATCTATATTACACCTATAAGTAGATAATAATAGTAGCTAAAATATTCTAGTGTAATAATGTGTTCCACAAGGTGCAGTATTGGGACCGCTTTTTAATAAGATTTTCAAAAAGTGGTCCCTTAGGATTTCTAAAGAATGATATACTAGCGATACCTACCCTCTATTTGTCTACTTCTATTTGAACGTGAAAGTCTCCATTAATAAGTAAGTGAAATTAATAATTAAATGTGCATTATTTTCATATTGTGCCCCGTCAGCTCGACAATTCGGTTTCAAAAGTACGATGGATTGCTAAGGCCTTTAAAGGCCTTTCAAAGGTACGATGGATTGCTAAGGCCTTTAAAGGCCTTTCAAAGGTACGATGTTTTGCTAAGGCCTTCAAAGGTACGATGGATTTCTAAGCCCTTACAAAGGGACGTTGCCTTCAATACTGTAGATGGTAAAACAATTGTCTTCAAATATAAGTGCATATGCTTGTTACACATTTAGTGCACTTAATCTACACAAGCTTGTGTCAAAACTATATTTCTACATACATTACGCATCAAATACATTCGCTACCATACCGTTTTATATGGATGACATTATAGTATATAGAGTGGTGATTCACGAACAAATCATGCCCATCTAACGGGCAGATGCATAACTTGGCTAAAATGACACTACTCGATCCTCGTTAACAATTTACTGTACTTACGGGAGGTCTGAACCACTAGGACATACAACAAATATTAACAGTCTAATATTCTAATTCTAAAGAGAACGTAGACAGAAGAATTCGTGGTGATCTCACAGATCATATGGCAGATGAATAATGAAAAGTATTTAATAAAAAAAAGAGATTTGTATAATCATGCAAATATATTAGATCTGATTGTTTTTAAGTTCATTAATATTGAATTGCATTCAACAGAATTGCTTGATGAAACATATAGAAGAAGTGTTTATTAGGAAAGACTGAAAAAAACTGCACGCTCTTCTTTTGATTATTTATTGTTGCATTGTTCTGGAAGCGGCGTGATTGATCGTTTATAAACCTCGAAGTTTACAGTAATAGCACTCTCTTTAGTTCTTGAACGAAACACAAATGTTTTTGCAGTTATTAATTTTTTACTGGAGCTCCAGTCCAAAATTTCAAATGTAAGACTGTATTTTTTCGCTTATTTTATTGAGCTACGCAATTATCGGATACCGCTATCTTTCGATTCTGGTATTTCAGCCGTCTCTTATGACACCTGGTGCAGGGGGAAGTACGAAGAACGTAGCATCGCATTTAAGTCACATGGTTTTGGATGGATATACCGCCATCTGACAGTGCCGGTATTTCAGTTCAGTTTGCCTCTTATAACACCTGGTACATGATAGGTACTATTCTACACGGCAACCTGGAACCGATAGATGGCGGTATATCCATCCGATAATAGCATAGCTAAATAAAATAAGAGATCAACAGCATCCCCGTCGCAAAACTACGCTTGCCCAGCGCTGTAATAATGGCTAAAACTTCCCCTTTCTTGGAGAAGTCTATGTCCAAAAGGGGATGGATTCTTTACGGCTGATATGATGGTTAAAGATTTCAGTATCAGATACCTCTTAAAACACCTGGTACAGCGTGAGGTACTATTATATTTTTCGAAACGCGGTATGTACTTAAAGAGTAAAACAATAGATTTTCCCAAATGGGTATACGTCTCTGACGACTTCGGGTTCTTAAACTAAAGATGGAATATACATTCTGACATTTCATCATTGTCACTATAGTTTGCAATTAGACCATATAACAGTTTGTAAAATAGAGGGTGCAGTTTTTCTTTGGACAATATTGAAATTCTTTTGTTACTTAGGTATATGGAAACTTACTTATTTGCCGTAGCCGTGTTAGTTTCTGCTCCAGTGGGCGGCTGCTTCGGTATTAAGGGATTTTCACCGGCGCAGGGACAATCTGAAATAATAATAATAATATTTATTTTTTTCTTTCACACTTAAGAACTAATGTACAATAACTTTACATATATTGAAGTAATTGAATCAAGTTTCAAGTGCGGTGGAGACTGGAGTCTGAAACTAAGCTTAGGTTAGTAAGCTTGTAATTTTCAAATCACCAGGCACAACAGTATATACTTAATGTTAGTGTAATGTAGTACTTCATATAAAATCAAAAAATTGGGAATCTTTATGCTATTGTGAGTGTGTTTGTGTTATTTTGTGTGTATGTATGTGTGTGTGTGTGTGTGTGTGTGTGTGTGTGTGTGTGTGTGTGTGGGTGGGTGTGTGTGAGTGTATGTGTCTGTGCTTTTGTGTACGGGTATATGTATTCATTAAAGTTTGTGAATATTGATACTAATAGAAATAATCTACCTATATTATACCTTAGTAATTAATAATAAAAATATACTCTCGCTTGCTTATTTATATTATTGTACTATTTGTATACATATATTTTTTTGTAAATTTTTTCAGTTTTGTCGTAGTTTTCAGCCATATGGAAACGCCCATTTTTAGAAATAAAGAACAAATTACATTGCTATAAGATTTTCTGTGGTATGATAGCAATTAAAAACAGGATAGTTTAAGTGACGTGCGTGCAATGAAGCGGGCAAAAAGTATGAAGAAAATGGATGAAGAACAGGTTAAATCTTTCAGTTATCATAAGACGTTGTTTGCTGGACATGACCTTCCTAGGGAGATTTTCAATAGGGCCTGATATATGTGGGCTACTTATATGAACATATATATGTATATATAAGTATATGTAATATATAAATATATTATATTTATATGAACTTTATTATACAACATATTACAAAATGTATACTCTTTATTGTACACCAATAAAAACAACACAAGAACACCACAATGAAATGAAAAAATGAAACATGGAATAGTAGGTACAAGAGGCGGTCTTATCGCTAAATGCAATTTCTTACAGGCAACCTTTGGATAGAAATAATGTTAAAGCTGGTGGAAGTTTGAGTGACATATTATCTTTAAGTAACAAGCTTAGCAACAGTATTAAAGGCGTGTATAGGCTGAAATAACGCTTACTTTCACGCGTGTTGTTTTCTTGTTAGTCTGACAAAAACGTCCCTCAGTAGGGAGGTTGCCTACTGAGGGACGCCTATGTATAGTGCCATGTCCCATATGTGGTAGATAATCCGTACCACATTCTACACCACTCTGGGAGTCTGTGGGATACCTTACCTGGTTGTGGGGTAGCGTAGACTACCAACAGTGCAGTGGCAAACATGGCGAAAAATACTAGCGCTGCGACACAGACGGCGCGGCGTTGTGAGCAGACAGCGACCGGTGCTTCGCGAAGATCGCGCGCTTCCCGGGCCTTATCTGAATCTATGAACAGAGGACAACAATTATTTATTGTTCACCGTAATTGCATGATGGGGGTAGAGAATTTACTAGAGGTAGACCTGAAGCAAAGGTCGTCTGCATTGGAATCAGCTATCACCTATCGGCAAACTGTGTTCGCTCCACATCTTCAAGTCACGAGATTGGCAACGCGCTAGTGATATCCTTGTGACATTACGAGCGTGTACAGGCTGCGGTAACGCTTACTATGTGCGGACTAAGTGCTTGTTTGTCGACGTGGTCTAATAACAAAAAAAATGGCTTTCAACCTTTGCACATAGTTCGCATATAATCCATTCACACTAGCCCCGGCTTTGTACGAGTGCAATGTAGGTACAAAAAATGTATATCTCTAAGACCAAACTCACATATAAATATTAATTACTCAATTAGCTCAATTACAAGCACTTTCTAATGGACTGTGTGCTTGTTTGTCGACCTAGTCCAATATAATCCTAAATATTTTATACAAATTATATGTATTAAAAAAAATATTTAAATCATTATTATTACAGCCATTGGAAGTCTTCTGCTGGACAAAAACCTCCCCAAGAAAGGGGTAATTTCGACCATAATTGCCGCGCTGGGCAAGCATGTTGGCAATCGCAGAGTGTACCTTCGCGACGGAATTGCTGCCACCAATCTCTGGACTGTAGCATTTGACCTGCATTGCTTCGGATGAATATACCGCCATCTGTCGGTTCCGGTACCTTAGTACGCTTATTACGACACCTGGTACAGGGGGTACATTATACTCTGCTGGTATTATATATTTTTGTTGCAGAAGAAAACTTCAGTGTCCAAGTCCAAATAAAGGGTTCTACAATGGAACATATATGTTCCAAAAGTCACCTACCTATTTATTAGGAAGTATACCAAAAAAATACTAGATGTCGTAAGAGGTGACTAAGGTACCAGAACCGACAGATGGCGGTATATCCATTCGAAACATTTCAACCCAAATGCGAAGGGCGGTATTCCCATCGCGAAAGCTGCACTCTGCGATTGCAAACACGCTTGCCCAGCGCGGCAATTATGGGCAATATTTCCCCTTTCTTGGGGAGGCATATGTCCAGCAGTGGACTTTCAATGGCTGATATGATGATTACAAGCACTTTCGAATGGACTGTATTTTTTTTGTACCTAGTCTAATATAACCCTATATATATTATTGCCAAGCTATATATAATTGCTAAGATCGTAGCAAGTGGAGATCCATAGTCTCTGCCTACCCCGATTGGACACAGGCGTGATGTATGTATGTATTATGTAAGTAACACATGTATTAAAAATATATTTTATATGATATAAAATATTTATTTTGTTACAGAAGTAACCACCTTCAATATCTTAGTCCAAATAAAGGATAGAACAAATATGTTTCAAAGGTCACCACCTACCATTTTATTAGGAAGTATACCAATAAAACCAATATGTATCTTTCTTTGACCAGTCTTCGCTTGAATAATTTATGTGTCAGCAATCTTTATTCTGTTATTACAAATAACTTTCAGGTGCGCAATTACCCTAATTTCCGTTTATTTAAAAAACGTTTTACCTTTCCCTAAAAGAATGTAGAATACTAGTTTATCTTTGAGAGATTTCATCATCATCAAACCAGCCATTAAAAGGGTAATTGTGCTGATGGCAGTGACTCAGGACAAATACATAATGATATTTATGTTTGATCTGTGTCTGGATGTTAAATATATGCATTTAAGTAGTATATTTGTGATTCTTTTGTTCTGATGTCTACGCGTGCTTAAAGCGACTTATCACTGAGTCAGGTATGAGATGTTGTGGGAATATGAGAAGTGAACGAGAATGTTAAAAAAAAATTGGTTCGTTGATCCATTCGTTCATTTCAAAAATCGAGTGTCCCCAGTTTCTTATCAAATTTTCAGCGCAATAAAGTAGATTATTGATCATTCCATATTACACTAATGTATATAGAGAATTAGTAGAAGTTGTAGCTCTTTTTGAGCTTTATAACGAGCAGCTATCGCCTTCATATCCAGCCGTCATCCATATCTATCGTCGAATGTCAGACAAAGTCGTTAATTCAACTCGATAATCCTCTGGCCTATTTTTCAGCCAACTTCGGTTTCTTTCGGGATCTTCCCATTCCTCAACCAATCGTGGAAAGTGACTCCAAGCATTGCCCTCTCCAGAGCTCGCTGGGCTACTTTGAGTTGGCTAAAAAGGACCAAACTGGGAGGGAGAACACTTTTTTTCAGGCGAACCTAATGCGTCAAACATAGCGTCAATTCCAGCGAAACCAGAATGGACGAAGCCGTTTATATATATTATAGACGAACAATGCCCAATGGTTCTTTGATTCATTGTTGCATGTGCTTCGACTGCGCCGAGCTCGTTGGTAACGCAGCGCGACACCGACTGAAATTACTTGATGGTGCCTCTGAGGCTCAACTTCCGCTCGTGTAGCCATCGTTCGGGCCAATTCAATCATTGTTTGCAAAAGAGGACCAATGAGTGTGCCCGCGAGCATAATTCCATCGGCTTCATTCAAAAGTGTTTATGAGAAGTGATTGTCATTGTGAAGTGACTGAGAGGATGACTGAGGCAGATATTGTAGAAGTGATAACACACCGTATTCAAGCAATATACAAACGAAAAATGCTTATCAAAGTGTTCAATACGACTAGACCTCTCACTTAATTCGCTTCTGAATTGCACATCTTGGCATCATCTATCTCGATACCCCACTGACATTCAGCTTAGCTTAGTTAAGCACTAACTCAAGAGCACTAGACCGCCATCAGTCTAGTCTGCATAGTGCTCAAGTTGAGTACTATTGACCTAGAAATGTATCGGCGGGCGGGAATGGGCTTTCTAAACTGAAGCTTATGTAAAAGTAGGTGTATAAAGTATGTATTAGTGTATGTATAAGCGTACTAGGACATGCTTTGTAACCGTATCCGAAAATATCTAATATCCAAAACGAATAAGTATCCAGGAATAAGTATAAAAATATTTCAGATGTTTTCGTCAGAGTCTAAATTTTATCCATTATGACAGATATTTATTCTTGCTTTTTTAAACTTAATCCAGACTATAAATGCGAAAGTATGTATGTCTGTTACCTAGACTACAACGTGGAGTTCTTTAAAACGGAGTAAAGTTTTCGAAATATCGTAATAACCACTAACTATCAGGCGAGCCGAAATAAAAGCAAGAAACGCTTGGATAATGTTAGGAAATTTACCGACAGAGGTACCGACTGGAAAGAGGTTAAAGGACCAAAGGATGCTATATATAATAAAACTTAAGGTAAATAATTAGCCGTGATGTATCAGCTAAGTAGAAAAGTACCTCTTTTTATACAGAACCGACAGATGGCGGTATATCCATCTGAAACAGCGCAGCTTAATATTCACCCTCGTCGCAAGGCAATTATGGGCAAATACCCCTCAAGCTTGGTGAAGTCTATATTCAACGTGGACTTTCTATGGCTAGTATGATGATAATGATGAAGATACAAGTAATATTTACTAAAACTAAATTAACTTATCTCAAGCTTCAGACGGAATTGGAACCAGCATCTTTCCCATGCTTTCTCAGAAGAAGCACTTTAATGTCGCAATTTTTTTTAAGAATTATATTTGTGCTTTTACTGAATTATAGTGAAGAAAAGATACTGCGAAAAAATCATTTCTTTTCAGTATCATTCTTTAAATATAATTCTGCATTTCTCTGTGCATAAAACTGTTACATAAACAATGGAACTTACCCGCCAGAAAAGCGACATCGTCCAAATCCTGGTCCACCATGTTACGCCACGCAGCTGAAATACAGAAAAATATTTCATTTTTCATTTGTACTAACATACTTCTTGTGCCGTGGTGTACTAGCAGAATAAAATCTACCTTTGTACCAGCAGTTGTAAGATGGCGGTATATCCATCCAAAACAGTACGAACCGCGATATCTATATAGTATTGCAATTATGGGTAAAAAATGTGCTGTTTCGAGTGGATATACCGCCATCTGTCGGTTCCAGCACATCCGTCGCCAATTACGACACCTGGATCACCACAGTGGAGGTGTTATTGGCTGCGGTACAAAAATGTCAGGTGATGTCAATTATATGTAAACATCTGTAATCATTCATGATGAAGGATTTCCTTAGAAGCTGATGTGCAATCTGGGGTCTGAATTATTTGGTGTTATAAGTATGTAATACGTACCCTTAGCAGAACCGTTCCGATCGGCCTTGTACTTGCCGATGGGCTCCATCTGTATGCCATCCATTTCACGCTGACCACGGCATACCGGCAGCTACCTATTAATAAAACGTGCAATGGTTATAGACCAAGACTATATAGCAGTATATAGGAGCAGGCACCGAGAACATTTTTAGGGGGGACAATTAATAATAATCTTAATTATCATAACCATCGGATATAGGCTGCCCGACAACGGATACAGGCTGCTGTGGGTTCGATTCCCACCAGGACAGATTTATACGATGAAAAAGTCACACATCTCATACAGTGACCTGACTCTGACATAAGTCGCTTTATGCACTCGTGTTACGAATATCAGATAACAGAGAAATATATATTTAACACCCAGACATAGAACGAACTCATTAAATAGAGCAGTACACCGCGTTCGCCGGCGAACGCGTGCAGTCCCTGCCGCCACGAGCGATAACCGACAGCTCTAGAGCTATTGGGCTCAATCTGTCCGTCCTCTTTTGCTGAAATTTCATAGTAAATTCAACCCCAGCGACGGCGGCCCGAGCCTAGGTCGAGCCTCTAGAGGTGCCCTCGGGTGCGCCGTCGGTTCCGCTCCGATCTCGCGAGCTTTGCGGACGCGACCGCGCTAAACGCGCGGTCTCGGCCGCGGGGCACGCAGGATGAGTACGGGCATCGCACCTCCCATCTACAAAAGGCCCCGCCCTCTTTTTTCGGTGGCGCTGGAATTGACATCTGAGTAGTCCAGCAATAGGTTGGTCCGAAAAAAAAGATAGTATCATTACTATCTGCTCCTAAAGCTCCGGCAAAATGCTATAATTGAATTTTCTAATTCACAACATGGAATTCGTACCATTTAGTTCGTAGCGCATTTCAACAGTTTCTTTGCTACGATTACTACGCCTGTTTCCTACCGTAGCAAACTTGTCATGATCGTAGCAGATGTGTTTCGTTTTACTTACGGTCTATTCGTTTACTTTCTTATTAATTCGAAGAATATTATTTATATCATAATGTTACAATTAAATAGACAAAGTTGATTATAAATAAAAATTATTGTACATTTAATATTTTTAGCAAAGAGTATTGAAAGAGCGTAGTATTGCTTCTTCCATATTAAAAACTTCACTTTTAACTTCCAGTTTAGGAATGCACTCTTTAGGGCCTCTAATCAGGTCTATAAAAATCTACAATAAGTTACCCAAATCAATCAAAACCGAAACAAAATTAAATAACTTTATTCATAGGCTATAAATATTCCTTTATAAAAAATATGATGATAGATTATAAATATATTTATTAACATTGAAATTCTACAAGCATAAATTAATAAAGATAAAAAATAAAAATCAATGTGCAAAAAAGTTTAAAAGATCACAAATATCACAGAATTTTATTATATAATTATTTAAGAATGACATATGTATGTTATTAATTACCTAGGATACAATATGTAAAAATTTGGATCTCAATTAACATATAAAGCTATTTAAACTTAAATTACAAGATTAGATTAATTTTAGACATATAGAAGAGTACATAAAGTAACGAGCAATAAAGTAGAATTAAGAACTTAAAATCATTTCCATAAACATTTTTTTTTCTTCTACAAATTTTTACCGCTTTGCCGTGCCTGTACTGGGTCCATGAACTTTTACATTACGGTGTACAATAACATATTAATATATTTATAATTTGTTTTTTAATTCCTCGGTATTTTTCTTACAAAATGGTTCTTCAAAGTGGTATTAGATATTTTGTACTGCTTTATGTTCCGACCCCAACAAAAAGACAAGTAAAGGGAAGCGATTCATTCAGCCCCCACTATTACTTGAGCCGTTCCGCGCTATTATGTCACCGCCATGTTGTTTTTTTCGCGCGCTTTAACACGCTTCCCTCCTGCCCCATTGACAGATGCTTTAGAAAAATATTTATGGCAGTCTAGGGTTCAGTACAGTTTTGTGCAATAGAATATTGTTTTGCACAAACGTTGTATATTCAAAACTTTGAGTAAATTTAGAGTAGGTGATTTATTTCTTGTTCATAAGTTCTCGTGATTTCCTTAAAAGGGAGTTATATATTTTCGCTTTTTGTTCTTCCCTCTTTTGCAAAACTTAACGTCTTCCGCCACGATAGTCACTCGAGCCTAGGTCGAGCCTTTAGAGGCGCCCTAGGGTGATCGCCGTCGATTCTACGAGCCTTGCGGGAGTGTCTCCTTAGAATTGACGTCTCAGTAGTCCAGCATTACATTCGTCCAAGAGGAATCGCTTTTCGTATTGATATATAGACTAGAAAAGTCAAGTTTAAAAACAGTATATATTTTCCTAGTTTTATCTTTCCTCACCTCTACGCGGTTCAGAGGTAGCCTTGAGGGAAAGTATTAAAACCTTCATGCATGTACTTTCTTTACGAGAATGTCTTTAAATAAAACCATTTTGAAACGGCTCTCAAACATATAAAACTTTTAAATTTTATGGTCGACGGTTCTGGTGCGGCAGCCATTTTCAAATGTCAATTTGAAAAGAGAACACGTATAAAGGTTAACGTTAAAGGTTTTATGCATAAAAAATTGCTAAATTATATTAAAAATCATTTTAGGTACTAGAAAAGTATCAATTCGTCTCTGCTCTCATACGGGACTCGAACCTGCATCTATTCCACGCCAGACTACCTACCATTGCGCTACCAAGACCTTGGTATACTTGTAAAGAAATAATATTTCTTTAATTTTGAATTTTGCCGCGCTTACTACATTACCAATGACATTGACAACTGACAAGCGCTAGAGTCTGGGGATCCTTGGTCTGAGGTCAATGGTCAGTTGAGAGGTTATGGAAAAAATAGCATCGTAAAAGAGATTTATTGTGATAGATTTGTTAATTAAAATAGATAAATAAGAATAATTGGTGGAAGAATAGACTTTAATTGTCGTTTCTTCGTTTTCAGGTAAAGTTATAATAATAGGGTAGTTAAATAAGTTATCGTATTTGTAAGAAACTAACGAAATAAAACTTCGTTTTTAGAAGCAACGCATGAGTTCATTTTTAACCTAAAATTGAAGGATAATCGATATATACTTAAAAAATGTTCTAGAGTTGAAATAAGAGCCGTCTCTTTAATATTATAGTGCAGTCCAGTCTCCAGTCTTTTCGATATTATATTACCTGCTAATTTTTACCAAGTAAATATTATCCTACTATGCAAGATCATGCGAAAACTCCTAAATGTATTTGGATGAGTACAATAATATAGCTTATATATTAAGATTTGTCTAAAATAGAACTTGTTTTTTTAGAGAACTTTACCAGACGTCAATTTTAGCGCCACTGGAGGAAAAAGTGGGGCTGCTCTTTTAAGAGCGACCCTGTACCTGTATTCACCTGCCTGTCGCAGCGGTAACTGCACGTTTAGCTATAGTCTCCCCGGCCTGGCTCGCGGTATCTGAGCGGGAAAATATAACGATAAATGTTGTTTATGATTCAAACGCCGGCCAAGTTTCGTCTGCAAATTTAAATATCATCGTGTGTGTTTTTGCCGTGAGGTGCTGGCAGATTAGAATAGTACCTTCTACTGCACCAGGTGTCGTAGGAGGCGACCAAGGTACTAGAACCAACAGATGGCGGTATATCCACCCGAAACAGAGTAGCTCCAATTCATAAGGCTGGGATGGGCAGCAGCATCCCCGTCGCAAATTGCGATTGCCATCACGCACGGCAATTATGGGCAAAAGTCCCCCTTTCTTGGGGAGACCTATGCCCAGCTGTGGACTTCCAATGGCTGTACTGATGACGATGATGATTTATGCTTTATATGTAATTTTTATAATTTAAACTATATTAATAGCAACCTATGACATTGACATCTGTCATTCTAATCAAGCCAGACTTAAAGTAGTAAAGTTAGATATTTGTGCAAGGCCCCTCAAGTAACGCACATCTCACTCTTGACCGGTTGTATTGACGTACAAAGAGGCACCCTCTTACCTCTTGAGGGAGACAAAGAACAACCTCACAAGTTGCGACAACACTATATTTTATATATAAAACACGAGTTTTTTATACTTGAAATAGACCTCGTTCAAAGGTCGCTTACGTATCGCTTAGATATCTACCTCTACCTCATCCTTTTTTTCTATTCTATTCCAATCCATACTAATATTAAATGGGAAAGTATATGTGTGTCTGTTTGTTTGCCGGAAAGAGAATGACAAAATTCTTTAAATGAAGACAGTGAAGGGCTGGAGAATAGGCTTTATGTCTCTTTCTAACCCTCTACTTTCCATAAATAGGTGTTGGATGTTTGCGTGGAGCATTTTGCAATTTTCACGGTAGGAAGCTGAAAATCGGTACACAGGCTATTGGTGAAAACCAACGAATTCTACCTGCCTTGTTTTGTTTAGTTTTGGAAATCTTCTCCCAGCCCCTAGAATAGAGGATGGAAATTTTGTTAACCGTGCCGTAACTACGAATTTAACGAAGCGAAGCCGTGGGCAGAAGTTAATACTTAAAAACATATACATATACAGTGTATACAGTCTACACAGACATACACTGTATACAGTGGACCCCCGGTAGTCCGACAAACATTTTGCAGGGCAGTGTCGAACTATCGAATTCTTCGGATTATAGAGTACTGCCTAAGACCCCCTATAGTCCGAAATTTTACAAAAGAGTACCTTGTTATCCGAAAAATAACACATCCAATGATAAGATTATTTATACATATTATATATACATATGTACATATATGTACTCTGAAGTATAAATCATACTTGTATGTCAAATTTAGTTAATTAAACAACAATAGAGAGCTTACGTTCTATTATAAAATTAACGTCATTAATGCTATAGATCTTTCAAAAAACATGCAATAACTTTACGTTAGGAAATAATTGTGACTAACAAATGTACATATTAAAATAATCAAAAACTATGAATCAATTAATTTAAGAAGTATGCAAATATTCATTTTTTTTTGTTTAACATTATTGAAATGCGAAATTAACGCTTTGTCCCTCAGTCTTCTCAAAAGTAGAAGTTCGTTGTAGGATGCACCATTTTCTTCAGCCCATTGCAAACCCAGCTCAAAGGCATTAATTGCATCTTGTGCTTTCACTTGCGGAGTAGTTGCTATCACTTCGTCGTCATCTTCCTGATTTATTGTTGTATGACTAGAATTCTCTTTTATAATCTCTTCGTCAGACATTTCATAAAAAATATTTTCCTCTTTATCCATTCCACGGCACCAGGTTTCCAAATCTTCCGGACGTATTTGTACACGCACTAGGCCGCACGTAGCAAAATTCCAGCTAAGCAATCGTAATCAAAACAGTACCCTACGCGGCGAGTGATGGTGCGTACAAGTTGTAACTTGTTCAATCATGCATTAGCGAATACAAAATATGTATTCAATAACAAATAATAATCCACGTCGGATTACAAGGGACGTTGGATTAGACAGCCGGATTACCGGGGGTCCACTGTATCATCAATATCATAGTAGCCATTGGACGTCCACTTCGAGCTTGGTCTCCACAAGAAAAAGGTAATATTGCCCAAATTGCCGCGTTGGCAGGTGTGGTAAAAATCATGCAGTTGAGCTACATTTCAGAAGGATATACCTCCTATATATCAGTTCCGGTAACTCGGTACCCATCTACGATACCTGGTATTGGGGGTTAGGAGAGAAAAGGCAACTCTAGCGATACCCTACAGCCTACTTAAAAAGTAAACAGGCTTAAACATTATAAATTCACACTACATCTCACTCAGCCGTGAGGTACCGGAGAGCCGTGAGGTACCGGCAGAGTAGAATAGTACTTCCCCCTTTACCGGGTGTCGTGAAAGGCGACTAAGGTACCAGAACCGACAGATGGCGGTATATCCATCCGAAACAGTGTAGCTCCAATTCATAGGGCGGGGTTGGGCAGCAGCATTCCCGTCGGGAAAGCTGCGCTCTGCAATTCCCTTTATCTTGATGAGGCCTATGTCCAGCTATGGACTTCCAATGGCTGATAATGACATCTCACTCATAGACCTGACTGAGATGAGTTGCTGAAAGCACTGTGTATGGTAGTGATTGTGCGCCGTCGTGGGTTCGATCCGCACACACGATAAATATTTAATTATTTTTTTGTTCTGTGTATGGGTGTTAAATATATATATTTAAGTGGTATATTTGTGATTCCTCTGTTGTCTGGCGTCCGTAACACAAGCGCTTTAAGCGACTTATCACGTAATTAGGTCAATGTATGAGATGTTGTAGGAATTTATTTATTTTATTATTTTTTTTATTTATCTATGCCATATAATGCAAACAGCTGGCGATATTGTGGACATGCTGCGTCCCGCGATTTCACGTGCGTTAACTTATAGAACTTTCCTACTAACTTTGCACGGGTCCAGGGTTGATTTTTGGAAAATTATTATACACGTGTTTCATGACTTTCAATGTACAAAAGATTATTTAATACCTCTTCTATTTGGTTAAGGTCTAGATCGTCCTATACCAACTTTTCTTTACTTTCATCCATCCTTTCTACATGTCCAAACCATCTCAACATTCCATTCTCTATTGTTGTCACAACATCACCGTTTACACCACATCAATCTCTTATCACACTATTCTTGAATCTATCTCTCAAACTAACAACATACATACTTCGAAGTGCTCTCATTTCAACAGCATTTATTCTACTCACGTGCTTCTTCTGCCATACCCAACATTCACTACTTCACTTCCCATAACTTCTTTAACCATATGGTTAATATAAGTTATATTGTCAGTTTATAGTCTGAACAATATAAATTCGTTATATTCACTTATGCCGTAAGGTACCGTTGGAGTAGAATAGTACCTCCCTCATTACCAGGTGTCGTGAGAGGCGATTAAGGTACTGAAACCTCCAATTGGTATAACCATATGAAACAGCGCAGTTTAAATGTTATAGGGTGGGGATAAGCAGGAGCATTCTCGTAATGAAGCTGTACTCTGCGGCTACTAACATGCCTGCCCAGTACGGCAATTATGGGCAAAAATCTTGAGGAGGTATATGTTCAAGAGTGGACTTTGATTGGATGATGATAATTAATCTTAAGTCCCATTAATCGAGGTCTGATCATTCCATTGCAAATCCGCAATAAAAAGCAGGGGTGCAACACTTAATAAACATTCCAGACAGGAACGGATACGGAGAAGATTCCCAATATCCGTGCGGGTCGAACGGATGCGGAACGGATATTACCAATTGATAGACCGAAGAGGCGCGCGAGACCTATAATTAGGTTTTACAATGCACTGACGTCTGCCGTGAGGTACTGGCACGGTAGAATACCTGTACCAGGTGTTGCAAGGGGCAAATTCCCGACAGATGGCGATATAACCATATGTACTGTTGCTGAAATGCACAGGGTAGGGATAGTCAGCAGCATCCTTGTCGCAATACCTGCGATCTTCGATTGCAGATAACCTGGCACAGCGCGGCAATTATGGGTAAAATTCCCCCTTTCTTGGGGAGGCCTGTGTCCAGCAGTGGACTTCCAATTGCTGGCGTGATGTGATGATGAAGGATTAATGTTTGTTACTGTTAAAAGTAAAATCTACTAAATGGACACAAACACAAGATGGACTGACCTGACGATCTGATTAGACCCGAAGGATCTCCCTGAACTCAGGCATACAACCGGTCCTATCGGAGATCACTTGGGGAGGCCTATATCAAGCAGCAGCGTCCTATATCTTATATGATAATATTTATCTGTCGTGCTATTGTTATTGTATGTTTATTGTTATTGCAGGCAAGAATTTAAATAAAAAAAACGAAATCTTGAGAAATTGTGTGCAACCCGTCCCATGAATATAAATGAATACATATTTTTTATCAATATGTCGTGTCAATTGGTTCCAATTTAAAGATAATCGTAGTTGTTGGCCCAGGTGACGCGGATTGCAGTGAGCCTATATTGTCCGCCAAGGTTCGTAGGTTCGATTCCCAACTAGGACCACAGGCACAGGCCTCCCCAAAAAAGGAGGAATTGTGTCCATAATAGCCATGATGGACTAGCGTGTTGGCAATCGCAGAGCACAGCTTTCGCAACGGGGATGCTGCTGGCCATTCCCACCCTGTGCATTTGAGCTGCACTGTTTTGGATGGATATACCGCCATCTGTTGTTTCTGGTACATTAGTCGCCTCTTACGACACCTGGTACAGAGGGAGGTACTATTCTACTCTGCCGGTATCTCACGGCGAAAATGTTGTGGCATGGTTATAAATATTTTCGAGACGCAGATATTTTTTTATCTGCTATTATATCATGTGATTTTGTCGACTAAGTTCAAATCCTGTTTTCGCATACATCTTAGTAAATGGATAAAAAATATATGAATACATATCCGCCATTACGGGAAATAATAACAAAGCTGAATGTAAACATTACGATTTTTTTAAAACTGCTTTCGAGCGCAGACTTAATGCCGACCAATTTAAAAAGTAAGATTTAAGAATAAATCTATTTTTTTTATTCCATTACAAAAGGACATAAGATAAATATACATAATCCGAGAACATTGATTATTTTTTCGTGATTTTATATTTGTAAATGTAGTACTTATTTCGAAATTAAAAATAATTGTTAAACATTGTCAATTTATTGTTTTTCTATGCTTAAATATCTATTAGATTATTAAAAACTCGAATAAGCTTGCGAAAAGAACGGAGGGCAACATCAATTCGTCTCCTAATATATTTGCAATTAAATTATTTTCAAGATGGGGTCACTACGTTCATTTCCTTTGCTTACCTCAATCGAAGGCAGACGAACACACTGTATACGTTTACAAATCCACAATACAGCCACACCTTATCACAAACTGCACTAGAAATTAGAAAGGTAAACACTTTATTTATAATCCTTTTCAGAAACGAAATAATCGCAGCGTTTTCCACAACGCTTCGCGCGGAGCGTCAAGAAAATGTGGAGGAAAATCGATTATGGAAGCGAAACAGAGTTCCGAGGGAGAGGGACGGCTGCGTTTTATAACGCGCGCGAAGGGGACGAGTAATGCGGACGAGGGGTATATTTTGTTTGGGAGTGTGTTGAACTTTTATAGGGTTGGTTTATGGAAGTACTAATGTTAGCAGGAAGCACATCGCGAGTTTTTTTTCTGTTTTACGAGTGAATTTTTTTTTCTTTAGTTTATATTTTTTAATTTTATTTTTATTATTTAAATCTGTATGTTGTCATTAAAAAATAAAAGTGAAACAAAAAGGTTCATTCCATGTTATAGAATCATTATAAAATAAAAAAAAGAATGTAGATAAACTTTTTGGTAGAAAACTTTATTATACAATTTGAAATTAGAACACTGTTCGCTCCAAAATTCAAAAGCTTCGAAATGTTTTTTTGACAATTCTTTTTTTTATTACGTTAAAAACTTCTTGATATTTTGAGCAAAGGTACCTAATATGAGAGACAGGTCGTTTGTTTTCGAAAATCCTATAGTAGGGCCCTCCAATGTTTTCACTTGTATTAGGGATGCCTCTGGTAACTAGAGCAGTGGGGAAGTAAGAGGGCCGCGTACTCACACTCTAGGGCTCACTACTGAATGGTACAGTGCGCGCCACTTAATTTGCATGCTCTGTTAATCGCAAACGCGTAACGAAAAATGAGCTTAGTTTAAAAAACATTTTTTTAAACTAGTTTCCCGCTTAATTATTTTGTACTAGCAGCGCCTCGCGGTTTCACTCGCGTAATGCCTGTTCCCGTGCCAATAATAAATAATAAAAATATAAGGTAAAAATCAGTCCAGCTACTTTGGATTTTAACTCAGGCAGAGAACAATTTTAAAAGCCTATTTATTACCGAACATACTTGTATATGCCTATTTGAAATTGCTGTTATTTTGGTATTACAAATAGACACTATAACTCTGTTTATTATATAGATTTATAAATAATTTCGTTCCTGTTTGTTTATCAAACACAACACGATGATAAGCAGATTTGCAGATAGAATTTGGCAGGCGTTTAGAGAAACCCACAAACCCACTTTATTAAATCAGCCATTAGAAATCCACTGCTGAACCTCCCAGTCTCCCAAAAAATGTGGAAATTTTGACCATAAGTGAAGCGCTGGTCAATCGTGGTGGCAATCGCAGAGCGCAGCTGTCGCAGCGAGGATACTGCAGTCCATCCCTGCCCTGTGCATTTGAGCTACTCTTTTTCGGATGGATATTCCGCCATCTGTAAGTTTTGGTATCTCGTTTGCCTCTCGACGACAAATGGTGCAGGGGGAGGTATTTCTACTCTGCCGGTACTTCTCGGCAACCCCACTTATCGTTGATTAAGTCCTTACATGTAAAATTGGCATTTTGTGCGGATGAATTATTTTTTTTATAAAATATATTCGATAATTCAATGTATGCACCGTTGTTTTCTTTGCACTTTGGTCATCTCATAGGTAGTCCATTGATCCCTTACTAAAAAACCACTGGGGCGAGAATCAACAAACCCTTTGAAGAGGGTTTGGACTGCCGCATCGGAGTTAAACTTTTTTCCTTGAAGTTGTTCAAGTTCTAAAAAAATAGTAATCTGCTAGAGCAAGGGAATACGGTAGATATCACAAACATTCCAATTGTAGCAGTGTATTTTCGTGTGTAGTCTTACGTTGTCGTGATTTTAGTTTAGGGCTGGATTTGGCTGGGTCTCCAGGGTTCAGCCATTGCGACGAGCGCTTCCGATTATCCTTTAATATCAACTTTTCCTCACAAGTAATGATTCGATTTGAAATCCCTTCATTATCTTGTTGCAGGTTCGATTCGCACAATTCATGAACCACCCATCGTTAAATCGGCAGAGTAGAATAGTTCCTCCCAATGCACCAGGTGTCGTAAGAGGCGACAGAAACAACAGATGGCGGTATATCCATCCAAAATAGTGCAGCTGAAATGCACAGGGTGCGGTTGGGCAGCAGCATCTCCGTTGCAAACGCTGCGCTCTGCGATTGCCATTACGTTTGCCCAGCGCGGCAATTATGGGCAAAAAACCCTCCTTTCTTGAACGAGGCCTATGTCCAGTAGTGGACTTCCAATGGCTGGTATGATGATGATGGTGATGATTAAAGTGGATTAATACAGTTTTATCACTCATCCTAAAGCTTGCAGCTATCCTTGAAATGTTCTGTGATGGATCCGCTTCCACAGTAGCCTTTAATTTTTCATTTACCACTTAGATCTCCGACCGTCCACGGGTTTGGTTCTGAAGGACGATATTTTCAGAACGAAACCGTCGAAACTAAGAACATACCATGATTCTGTTTGCATCACCAGCACCGTACATATAATTCATCCTTCGAACTGCTGCTGCGGCACTGGTGCCACGGTAGTACTAATATACAGTAATACCCCGCTTTACGCGAGAGATGCGTTCCAGAAAAAATCGCGTTAACTGAAATTCGCGTATATCGAGAGGTTTATGATTAAACATAGCCAAAATTTAATACAAAAAAACACGAATCATTTTAATCAATTTTACGGAAAAATACATCTATTATCTATACATCAGCCGAACTAAACATGACGGAACAAACTAAACGAACGAGGGAATCCCCATAGAACAAAGTCGAAGGACGGGGAATTCCCTATTCTTTAAACAGAATGCTCAGAGGAAGCGGGAATTCCGCGACCATAGAGACGTTGATGACTACATTATGTATATACGCACTTTTTCGCGTAATGCGAGGCATTTGAGCGCGAAATTTGAAATTCGCGTTATAGTGAAACCGCGCATAATGGGGTCGCGTAAAGCGGGGTATTACTGTATATATAAAAATCGTAAATATATTTCATGTTTTCCATTGTGTGGTAAAAAGCGACGCCAAATAAAAAAATAACCAGACAAAAACAAATGAATTAATGTTTTCGAAACTTAAAAGCACCAGCTTAATTAATTTATAAATTTAAATTTGGAATTCTTAACCAAAGAGATAATATTTCAGATCAAATCGATCAGTACTACAAAACGCTAATGTCACATGTGAGGATCGGATACCTTTGACAAATGTTTATTAATTCTAGCATCAGTTATTCTGTTCTATACGCTTTTATAAGTTAAGTTTTATCAAAATCCATTCACAAGTTTTTTAAATTTTAGAGTAACAAACATATATTCTTGCAAACGTTTGCGTTTTTAATATTAGATAGACTAGAGACAAAGGTCGCCTGCATTGGTACCTCACTCTCACCTGTTTCTACCAAACAGCAGTGTTCGCTGCTGTGTTCCGGTTTGAAGGGTGAGAGAGGCAGTGAAATTAGTTGGTAATATTATGGCATAGGTCATTGGCCAAAAGGTTGGCTACGAGACTGCTTGTTAGTGTTAGAGTAAAATAGAGTTTCATGTGACGCCCTGCGAGGACATTGCAATATGTAAGAACTAACTACTAGCCTGCTTTCCTAACAATATTCAATGTATATAATCTAGTTTAAAATAAAATTGATTGCAATAAATTAACATCTAATCCTTACTAATATTATAAATCCGAAAGTAACTCTGTATGTATGTTACGCAATCACGCCTAAACTACTGAACCGATTTAAGTGGAATTTAGTACACAGATAGTCTAAAGCCTTAGAAAGGACATAGGCTACTTTTTCATTCGACATAATAGTTGTAAGGGGTCGAAAGGGGGGATGAGAAGTTTCATGGACATATCGCTATTGTTACAACTAGAAGTTTAAAACTTTACTTTATTGGCTATTGATTGATATTTGCCAAGGGTCGTGGGTTTGACCCCCACCTAGGACAAACATTTATTTAGCTCGAGGATGTTTGTATTTCTTCTGTGTCTATGTTGTATAATTATGTATTTAAATATAAATTGAAACCTCACTCCCACCTATTTATACCGCCAAAAAGCAGTGTTCGCATAGCTGTGTTCCGGTTTGAAGGGTGAGAGCGGCAGTTAAATTACTGGGTAATGTGGCATTGTATCTTCATGTCACGAGATTGGCAACGCGCTAGTGATATCCTTCTGATATTACGAGCGTGTACAGGCTGCGGTAACGGTCACCATCACGCGGACTAAAGGCTTGTTTGTTGAACAGGTCTAATAAAAAAAACTAGCTTTCAAACTTTGTACTTAGTTCGCATTTATTAGCGATGATGTAATATATAATGTACATAAATTCTAAACAAAACGCGGGGTGCGTTGTGCCCTAACCCTTATATTTTTCCTAGACCTAGCAACCCGCGATTTTCCAGAACACCACTTGTATTTTTTGGCATGAATATTGTTTTCACTCTGTATATAAAAATATGTTTTAGTTTTAAGTATGATGTAATCTAGTTTTTTTTAACTATATTTTATTTGCAATCACATTGCAAACGCTGGCTGAACCTGACGAGATAGATCAAAATAATGTACTACAGTATTGTACACCTTAAAATTATCTACAAAAATGTCCGTGGTGGTATATGTCTTCCTCTTAGGGATAACCCACAATAAGTATTTTTATCCTCATTGCCTCATATCTGTGTAAAGCCGGGGTGGGTCGCTAGTTCAAATATAAAGCAAAACAGTTGGTTGAACACGCTAATATCAGAAATTACTGGTTCGAATTAAAACAATCTTCTTTTGTATGGGTTGTGTCCATTTCTCGAGGAAGGCTTGAAGCTGTATAAAATCCCGCATCGACCAATAGGAGTGGAGCGTCAATATAAAGTGTAAAGTGTTGCCATAACGGAAATATATATTCCTTTTTTAGAGATTCCGTTGCTTGCTTCCGCTGCGTTAACGATTTTTGATACTTTGATTGATTGAAGATTGACTCCTAGCGACATTTTTTGTTGGTGTTCAAATTATTGCATCATTGCCGTGTGGTGCCGGCGGAGTAAATACTAGCAGATGTCGATTACATTTAATCTCTTAAGGTAGCAGTTGAAGCACAAATGTACAGGGCGGGGATGGGCAGCAAAACTGCGCTCTGCGATTGCCAAGAAGCTTGTCAAGCGAAGCAATAAATAGGGAAACTTTTGTCTGTAGTAAAATTTCACTTAGGAATTCATGTCCAATAGAGGACTTCCAATGATGATGATCTAGCAAATGATGAAAGAGTTCTAACGACATTTAATGAATTACGGTCGTATTTCGACCACCGACCACTAGTCCAAATAAATACGTTATCTGTTACAAGTATTTAAATGTGAATACAATTGGCGTTGATATATCTTGGTGTGAATAAATGTCATTTTAAAATTACTTCCTTTAACAGAAACGCGCGACTTGCAAGTCGGGCGAAGGGAAGCGACGCTGGCAGGCGGGTAAGCGTTTAAAGCACTTTTACGGATACCAGAGAACAGAGGAAGTACAAAAATAATACTTAAATATATACAAATAACACCCAGACACAGAACAAATACAAATATTCATCATATAAATATTAGTTTTGTGTGGGGATCGAACCCACGTCCTTTGGCGCACAAGGCAGGACTACCTTCTGCTTCGGGTCCATCAAATTGACTATGTTTTTAACTTTTAGTTAGGCGCTGAAGGTATCTTGTAAGATTATATCTACAAGATACCTTCAGCGCCTAACAGACAGACAGATGACAGACAGATGTCTGTGCTGAGATGATGGCTTTGGTTCTAGATCTAAAGTATGAATGGTTCTATTGAAATTGGAATGTGTCCTAAGGCTAACAAAAGGCCTTAACAATCTCATCATCATTTTTGCAGAAGCAGGCCACTGCTGGACATCGGCCTCCTAAGGAAGATAAAATAGCCGCACTGGGCAGGCGTGGAATTTTGCTGCCCATACCCGCCCAGTTGCAGTGGAACCACTCTGTTTCGGATAGATACACCGCCATCTGTTATTCGCCAATGTAAATAAAAAAAGGAATATTCTGGTATTTCATTAAAACAAGTATTTTATTTAATATTTATTTATAAACCTTAATCAAACTTAAAACAGAACTTAAACGATATCTTAAAATTACTTATTATACGTCTATTACTTCAACATAAAGCTATGAAGGGAATCATATTGAATAGTGCATCTTGCCTCTTATTGGGATACTTCCATTTGCTGCGGGGCATCTGAAACAAAAAAAATATCTAATTAATCAAGAGTTATGCTAAAATAGTGGGCAGGGATGGGCAGCTATCCACCCAACGCTCAGGTCTTGCCAGTTTGCCTACTCAATGTCAGAATGAGTAAAACATGCGTCAACATGATGAACAATCTTGGGCAGGTCTATGTTCAGCGGAAGTGCTACAGAAGATTATGATGATGCCAGATTTAGGGTATCATACATACATACACACATCACGCCTGTGTCCCACCGCGGTAGACAGAGACTATGGATCTCCACTTGCTACGATCTTGGCATACCTCTCTCGCTTCCCTTACTCGCATTAGTCCTTTCATACACGCTCGTTTATTCTCGGTACTTCTGACCTGGCCCTTCTTTATACCTCTTCTACCTGGTTAAGATATGTTCGCCTCGGTCGTCCTATACCAACTCTTCCATTCACTTCCGCTCTATATATTTGCGCAGTCATTCTACTTTCATCCATACTTTCTACATGTCCGAACTATCTCAACGTTCCTTTCTCTATTGTTGTCACAACATCACCTTTCACACCACATCGATCTCTTACCACACTATTCTTTAATCTATCCCTCAAACTCACACCATACATACTTACAAGCGCTCTCATTTTAACAGCATTTATTCTACTCGCGTGCTTCTTCTGCCATACCCAACATTCACCACCATAATTATATATATATATATATATATAGTATGTCACTGAACTCCTTCTAAACGGCTGGACCGGCTTCAAAGTTTGTATACATTTCAGATACACAAATCAGCCAGGCAAATGGCGCTGCAGTCGGTATCTAGGTTTTCACACAACATCTCACACATAACGCTTAAAGCACTCGTGTTACGGACATCATACAACAGATGAATCACAAATATACATCAAACAAATGTTTGTCCTTGGTGGGAACCGAACCTACAACTAATGGCGCACAAGATAGGATCAGTACAGTACAGTAGTACAGTGAAATTACTGGGTAATGTGACATCATATTTTCAAGTGACAAGGGTTATTCACGCCAGTGATATCCTTGTAGTATCACGAGCATGTATAGGCTGCGATAACGCTTACTAACACGAGGACTGTATGATTGTTTGACGAACTGTTCTAATATACAAAAAATCGAAGTCTCACTCACCACCAGATCCGTCGCTGAACATGAACTCATCCTGGTATTCTTTGAGGAACTGCTCGGACCGGTGCTCGTCCAGGAATAGGGAGTACACCTTTTTCACGTCTTCCATGCTCACCTGCGAAGAGAACAGTTGCTCACAAACAAAGGCATGGGTATGTAAGAGGGGACTGAGGTACTACACCGACAGATGGCGGTATATCTATTCGAAACGGTACAACTTAAACACTGCAGGATGGGAATAGGCAGCAGCATCCTCTTCGCGCTGTGCTCTGCAATTGCCATCACGGCTGCCCAGCGAGGCAATAATGGGCAAAAATCCCCCTATCTTACGAGTCTATTTACAATAGTGGACTTTCTATTATCAGCATTAGTACCTCACTCTCATCTTTCTACCGGCAAATAGCTGTGTTAGCATTGCTGTGTTCCGGTCTGAACGGTGAGAGAGGCAGTGAATTTACTGGGTAATGTGACATTATATCTTCGAGTCTCAAGGTTGGCAACGCTAGTGATATCCTTGTGATATTACAAGCGACTATAGGCTGCGGCAACGCCTGCTTTCACGCAGACCTTATGCTTGTTTATTGTCCTGGTCTAATAAAAAAAACAACTAGGTGTTAGCGGAACCTTCACCACCACCAGTTTTTCTTGCTGGTCCCTTCTGGTGGCTCGTGCAATGAACCTGCTGTAGACGTAAGTGAGATCACTCCACACCTGAACACATCCCCCCCCCCCCTCTTCCCCGTGAATACATACCTCGGTAGCCTTCCGCCTGCGAGCGACGAGGGATGCGGTCGTGATGAGTTGTATGGCGTACCGGAGCGAGGTCTCAGTGGCCACGCGGGTGAGCACAGTCAGCGCGTCCGCAGACATCTGACAGTCCTCCTCCTCGCATCTGAGGAGGAAAATCTTTAGTCTTACTGTATGTCAAAATTGTATTTGTTTCTTAAAACAATTTGTTAGCGTCTACTCCATAAATGATAAAAGACCAATTCACATATTATAAGTGACGAATTCATAATCACAAATTACGAATTCAGAATAATAGATAACA
>JACJUM010005599.1:2933660-2975438 GCA_020976665.1 Heortia vitessoides
AATAATAGATAACAAATTTAGAATCTTAGATGACGAATTCATAATCAAAAATGTCAAATTTAGAATCTTAGCTGACGAATTAATAATCAGAAATGACAAATTCATAATTACAAATGACAAATTTAGAATTATATATGACGAGTTAATTATCACAAATCACACATTCAAATATATAAATGACGAATTCATAATCACAAATGTCAAATTTAGAACCATTAATGACGAATTCATAATGACAAATGACCAATTCAGAACCATAAATGATATATTCATAAATAAAGATGACGAATCAATAAATCATTAACAACAGGCCACACACCTGATGTTGAGTATCTCGCGCAGGTCGCGGTGGTCGTACGGCGTGGTGGGCACGATGATCATGCGGTCCAGCAGGTCCAGCGGTATACCGTGCGGGCTGCGGTAGTTTGTACCGCGGATGCGCGTGATACCGCGGTTGGTGGCCATCATCACCACCGGCGCCGTCTCCGACTCCAGCGCGCGGTTCAGGAACGAGAAGCACTCGATGTCTAACATGTGAGCCTGGAGGGAAAAGCTTGCTTCAACTCTTTATTTTTGTCACCGTCATCTTGCAAGGGGTTTGAAAGATGTGATAACCCCCTCTCCATAGGTCGTTGAGCCACTTTGAGTTGGCTAATAAGGTCAAAAGTCAGAGACCACGTTTCGCTACCACAAGTCATCGCTCATGCACACATAGATCAAAGACTTTCTACTTGAAACACGACGGACGTGATGTGTCGGACGAGAAGATGTTCCACTATAGGATTTGGCGACTGACCACTTTCTTGAAGTTGGACTTATCTAATTCAACTAATTGTCTTGGTGTCTCATTCTAACCTATTTCTACAAGGACTTTCACGATGTTTGGACCTCAGCTGCACCCGCAAACCTTAATCCATCACAAAGATCTTAAAACGAAGTCATTAAAGCCTTATTTCAATATCCCTTCCACACACCAACTATTCATTTATATGAAAAAACTAAAATATTTAATCTATCTCAATTATAAAAATTTAATACATGCATCTTAGTAAAATAATTAGTTACAATTCCTGTCAAAAGTAATATAAGACTGTTTATAAAAGACAATCTCCACAATCACCGAACTAACAATAAAGTGCAACTATCAGCACCTAGAACTCTCTATGAAAAAAAGACTGTACTGTTTGGTGGAGCACAGCTGTTCAATGAGCTGCCTAACAACATAAAGGAGTGTGAGAGTATAAATATGTTTCGGAATAGGCTGAAATTGTATTTGAAGTCGAGAACCGGCTAATTTGTATATTATTTGTTAGAACTGTAATATCTCATTGTAAATGAGTGTAGATTCGTATGAGAATAAAGATCTTTAAATATACTTTCTAGAAACTTTCGACTTTCTAGGTGAGGTACCAATGCAGATGACATGAGAGAGATGAGATTTTATATGAGGTCTGCCTCGTGTAGTTTCTTATCCTATCTCACCTCATCGATGAACAGGACTCCTGGAATCATCTCAGCCTTCCCCTCCTCACGCCACTCGGCCACCTTACTGTTAATTTGCTCCCGGATCTCGGACTTGATCTCGCCAGTGTCACCTGAAAACGGTGTCCAATCATTTCACGAGAAAGAATATAACAAATTAATTCATTATTTTGCATACATACATCACGCCTGAGTCCCATCGCGGTAGACAGAGACTATGGATCTCCACTTGGACTATGGATCTTGGCATACCTCTCTCGCCTCCCTTACTTGCATGAGTCCTTTCATACATGCTCGTTTATTCTTGGTTAAAGCATTTACACTGATGACTGTGATGCCTTCGACCCTCAAGTATCAAGGACTTACCAGAGAAGAGTGCAAGGAAGCCATGGGTGCGAGAATTGATGACGTCGACCTCGTGAAGGGTCACCGTGTGGACGACCTCCTTGCGTTTCTGCAACTCGCCCTCCGGACACTGCACGAAGCGGGCTTGCTGACCTAAGGACACAACACATCTTTTTATATATATATGTATATAACTAACTTAGCGCCCCCCCCCCCCCTTGCCCCCTCCCCTAAGGGATGATTATTCAATGAAGAAACTATATATATACCGAATTTAAATCGAATAGAATCAGCAGTTTTTCACTAACTTTGCTCCTAAAAGGGGTCTTTTTGGAGCAAATTTTCAAAAATTGCAAAATTTCAAGTTTCTAACCCCTATAGTTTAGGCCCAGCGTCGGTATGTCAGTCAGTCATTCAATCCGTCAGTCAGTCAACTTCCCATTTTAGTTCGCTAGCAAGTATAATGAAATCAGCCAACAAGCACACGGTCCGCTTAAAGGTAAACGTGACCGCAGCCTAGACTCGTGTCATCACAATGATATCACTAGCGTGTCGTTAACCCTGGGAACGGAAGATAATGTCACACTACCCAGTTATTTCACTGCCCCTTTCACACTACATTCCAGAACCTGATAGCTCTATCGGCTGTTAGTTCTGCGTGCTATGTGGTTGCCCACTGCCACTTCAACTTGCTAATCCACCAGGCTATGTCGGTAACTCTGGATCGTTCACGGATCTTCTCATTCCTGATTCGATTGCGTATATACACCGAGCATTGCCCTGACCATAGCTCGTTGGACTGTTCTAAGTTTGCTTCTGGTCTCTCACACCACGTTTCGTTGCCATATGTCATCGCTGGTAACACACATTGATCGAGAACTTTCCACTTTTGAATGAGGTACGTCGGACGAGATGTCCCGCAGTTTTCCGAATGCATCCCAGCCGAGTTGGATTAGGCGATTGACTTCTTAATTTAAGTTCATCATCATCATACCAGCCATTGAAAGTCCACTGCTGGACATAAGCTCTGCAAGAAAGGAGGATTTTTGCCCATAATTGCCGCGCTGGGCAAGCGTGTTGGCAATCGCAGAGCGCAGCTTTCGCAACGAGGATGCTGCTTCCCCGCCCAGTGCATTTGCGCTGCACTGTTCCGTATAGATATACCGCCATCTGTCGGTTTTGGTACCTTAACCCCCTCTTACGACACCTGGTGCAGTGGGAGGTACTATTCTACTCTGCCGGTACCTCACGGTCTCATTCAAGTTGGGCTTATGTAATTGGCCTATTTGTCTTAATTATACAGTGGTTCTCAATTCGCTGTGTTGAGGCAGTAACATTACTGGGTGATGTGACATAATATCTTCAAGTCACAAGGACAGTCACGCCAGTGATACCCTTGTGATATCACTGGCGTGTAAAGTCTGCGGTGACGCTTACTATCACGAGGACTGTAAGCTTGTTCATCGAATATGTTATACACAAAATTAACGCTCAAATTCGACATGCTTTTTTTAATGTCGTACAAATTAAAAAATTACGTCCAAAAATATTTTTATCGCCAGTAGACAGACACGAAGTATTCGAATTCGTTGAAAAGCTATTTCGTTAACTACGACTGACCTGTAGCGTCGTAGTCTCTGGCGCGAGCGAAGCTACGCCCCAGCTTGTTGATCTTCCCAGTCGCTTTGTCAATTGTGATCACGTCGCCGGCTTGTACCTGAACGACAGACAAATCTAAAATCATCATCATCAAATCAAAGTTCCTATTCCACGCGGACAAAGTCACAGGGCACAACTAATATATAAATATATAATACATTGACCTGACTCGGGGATAAGTCGCCTAAAGCACGCGTGTTACGGTTATATCAGACAACAGTGGAATCACAAATGTAATACTTCAATACATATTTAATATGAACACGCAAACACAAACATTCATGATTTGGTAAATTGACGGAGACTTAAAGACTGAAAAATGAATATTAATAAAGAAAATCTTATGCATAAGAGTTAGGTATGGGGCCTTTCATAATAATATTGCGACTGTAAATTTTAACTATCATATCTCTCAAGTTGGATCCAACTGAATACAGTAACCAAACATTGATTAAAATCAGTTCACTTGTTTAGAAGTGTATCCCGGACTAACACAGACACAAAGATTTGTGAAATAGAAATTTTGGCGGCTGTAGTAGCCTTCCTCGATCATTGTACTATCCAAGAATTGAAAGAACTGAAAGAATTCTCCAAATTGGACCTGCGGTTCCTGAGATTAGCGCGTTCAAACAAACAAACTCTTTAGCTTTATAATCTCGACGGGCCTGATGGCGCGTACAGTGCTATGCGCCAAGGTTATATTTATGTTAGTTCTGTGTCTGGGTGTTAAAATAATGTATTTAAGTATTACATAAATGCTTTAAGCTACTTAACTCGGAACCAAGTCCATGTATAAGATGTTATGTAAATAATAATAATAATAATAAATTCCCACAACATCTCATACATTGACCTGACTCCGAGGTAAGTCGCTTAAAGCACTTGTGTTACGAATGCCAGACAACAGAGGAATCACAAATATACTACTTAAATACATATATTTTACACCCATACACAGAGCAAACACAAATATCATCATATAAATATTTGCTCTGGGTGGGAATCGAATCCACGACGCCTGGTGCACAGGATCACTACCATCTGCGCCATCGGGCACGTCAATATAATATAGGTACAATTCTTATGCATAAGATTTATTTTTATTAATGTAATTTTTTCAATTTTTAAGTCTCTGTCAGTCAAATATCCACCATCAGACCCGTCAAAGAAATTTATTTATTTATTTAATACTGGATTACCAACATAAGTAACAGTAAATTATGAACAATAATTGTGTTTCCAAAAGATATTAACCGACTGTTCTTACAATTTCTGGCAATTACATCATGCATGATTATTAATATTTAAAAAAAGGCAATAATCATTCAGTAAGGAAGTAAAATAAATAAAATACACTAACATTATAAACCAAAAATCAGCAATCTTGCGTTACGATAAATAGGAAAAATAAACACGAATGTGTTACCTTCTCTTTGAGCAGGGAGTCGATCATCTTCGCGCCCATGTCATAGTTGGTTTCCATGTCGGTGGTCTTCAGCGTGAGACGGCCCACCCGCGCCCCACCACCCCCCGCCGCCCGCTCCACCACCACTTCCACCACCTCACCTTCTATAATCTCCGACTCTTCTCTGGTCATCAAACAAAGAAATCGATTAAAGCACTCATGTTACGGACAACAGGGAAACACAAATATAGTACTAAAATACATGTTTGACAAACAGAATTACATTTAAATTAAGTTGGCATTACACTCACAACGGTTTTTTTTAAACCAGGTGTTAGACCAGGCCGACAAACCAGCATACAGTCCGCATGATAGTCAGCGTCACCGCAGCCTATACGCGCTCGTGATATCACAAGGATATCACTAACGAAACAAACGTTGTGACTTGAAGATATTAAGTCACATTACCCAGAAATTACACAGCCTCTTTCATCCTTGGTATCTCACTCTTTCCTATTTCTACCGTCAATCAGCAGTGTTTGTTTTGAAGGGTGAGAGAGGTAGGGACATTACCAGCTAAATGTGACATAGGCTTTCAGTTCACAACAATGCAAACATTGCTATATGGAGGTAGAAATAGTTGAGTGAGGCACCAATACAGACAATCTCTGTATAAGGCCCACCTCTTGTAAATTATATTTAAATAAAATGCCGGTATATATAAACAGCTTAGGACAAATGCAACAAGACGGGAGTGGGCATTTGAGCAGCATTCCCGTCGCGAAACTACACTTTGTGATTGCCACCACGCTTGCCCAACATTTGCAATTATGGGCAAATTCCCTCTTTCTTGGGGAGGCCATTGTCCAGTAGTGGACGTTGTACTATTGCTATGATGACGATGATGATAACAATAAATAATAATAATAATTTAATCGACAAAAGGAAACTTAAACTGAAATACATTTTGTTGCTAAGTACCTAAACTAGGTCTCGCCTATACTTATAGGCGCTTATAAATGTGATAAATATAGATGTGGTCTCAGATTAAGTATAACTAGTATTAAACTAGAATACTACCACCCTGTACTAAGTGTAATAAGTTACTGAGTTACCAAAACTGACAGATGGTGGTACATCGACTCAAAATATAAGTTGGCAATTATTATGATTGTTAAATTGTCATTTTGTATAAAGAACAACTCACTTAATTCTGATTCCAATCGACTTTCTGATTGCCTGCGTAAGTGCTTCTGTCTTGCTCATTTCAAGTGAGAATATTTCAGATCCTGCGGAAAAAAAAATGGTGTTGGTAATCCAAGATGTGAAATTATGTTACTAAAAAAAATCAATGCGTCAGGTGTCAGGCGAGACTAGAACCTGCCTTTTTCCCATACCTATAAGCTCACAATAATCTATAAGTACAGGTTTGCTTATTAACCAATGACCTAACTATTGGTACTAGGTTGATAAGCAAGACTTTTTTTAGTAATTAAAATATTTATTTAATACCAAAAACACGGTGCACAGCAAGATATATTTTTGACGAAAAAAAAACGCCACCTGACGTTATAGTATACAGCAAAGGTAACAACAACTATACAGCATATGTCGAGAAAATTTTAATCCAATACTAACAACCTAATGGTGTTATACGAGCCATTATATCCACACGATATATCTTGTTGATGTTCTTCTACTCTTTCGCTCTTAACTCCTTCTCATCACTCTAGTTTTTTGACAAACTCTTTTACAGTGACAGCTATATACGACTCTGGAACGAGCTTCCGTTGAATATTAAGCAATCCCCAAACAAATTTATCCTGAAACGCTGTCTCCATACTTTATTTACTGATGCTGCTTTTCTAACTTTATAACCCTATTTCTGATGTACGTTATTTTATGTATATGTATTTATATCATATGCATTTATTGCGTTTATTTATACAAATATGTATGCCACGTTTATCTATTTTGTATATATATTGCCTGCACCACTATATATATTTTTTTCAGTTTTGTGTACAGATTGACTGGGAGATAATGCCATCTGGCATTAAGTCCGCCATTTGTACATTTTGTAACATTTTGTGCAATAAAGTTTAATAAATAAAAAAAATAAATAAATATATTTTCTGTGTATTATTATTATTTTAATTTCTTTATATTATTGTCTTAAAAGCTATTTAATCCCTATATTCTCACTACTACCTAACTATATGGGTAAAATTGCTGGGCGCTTATAATCGTACAATAACAAAAATACAAATCAACCAGGACTCTTTCCCTGCTTACTTATATAGTCAGAGTAAATTGATTGTTATCATAAATGGAAAAAGCGTTTAATTTAACATACCAGCCATGCTTGTGAAGGGTGTGTCTGGACCCAACGCCTGCGCCAGACCCATGGCGATTGCAGTTTTTCCTGTGCCCGGCTGACCTGCCAGCAGAACTGCTCGACCAGCTATTTTGCCTGTATTAGAATATTATCATCACAATAAGTAATAGCTAAATAATTTGTACTACTACTAGCCATAGTGCTTTACCGACTGGAGTCCCACCAGTAGTGCTGATTTGTTAATCTAAATCATCCAGATTTTCACTTGAATACATTTACATAAAATCTATTCTAATTGATTCAGCTGTTTCGAAGACGAATAGAAATAACCTAAGTACAGACTGCAACGCTATCTGCATAGCTTATTTGTAAATCTAAACCATCCAATGTGCACTCGATACACATGCAAATCTATATATACAAATGGAGAAGCTGACTAATGGACATATTATATTAACACAGGACCTAAACTATTAGAGGTAAAAACTTCAAATTATGCACAGAGGTTCCTTTTTTTAACACAGGGGAGCACTATAGATTTTTGAAAATTCATCTCGTAATGGGGTTAAATGGGTGTGCAAAGTAAGCATGAAACAGTTGTGCTTTTAAAGTTATTTGTAAAAAGAAACATGTGTAAAATATATTTTCCAAAATCATCCCTTACGGGGATAAACGGGGGTGCAAAGGTAGTAAGAAAGTTCTATAAATGAACGAGGAGTGAAACTGCTGGGTTTACAATTTTTTTTCAATTTCAATATAAATTAACACAACATATCATAAACTGACCTAACTGCAAGATAAGTTACTACAAAAATCTGACACAGAGATATCACAAATATAATACCTAAATAAATATTTAACACCTAAACACAGAACTAACACAAACTGATTGGGGACCGAACCCATGAGTAAACCCTTAGTAGTACCATCTGAACATTTGATGTCAAAATGCCGTATTTTATTTTTTTAAATGTCTGGCAGATTTTTTTTAGTTAAAAACAGAAGTGGATCTGGGCACACCACCTATTGAGATACCAAGATATCAACCTACAAAATAACTTTTAATGGCAGGCCTTAATAGGCAAAAGAAGCATGGGAGGACCAAAGAAAAGATGTGCCGATGACATAATTAACATTGTAGAAAAAATGTCGATGCAAGAAGCCTAAGATGGAAATGAATGGTTACTGAAATAAAAAAACCGATAGACAATTAAATTTCGGTCGCTTTTTATAAAATGCAAATGGCGTTACCATGGCAACCAACATATTTTATCATTATGTTCCTTACCTTCTCGAATCATCTGCAGGATGACACCAGCGGCTTTTCTGGCCATCTTTTGGCCAACCATACCCTGAGACACCGCTCTTGGCTCCAAGGAATCATCTAGACCCAAACCACGGATGTGCGAGTGAGCGCCAATTCTTTCAATACGCGTGATAGAGCGCACTTCTTGTACTTGAGCAGCTGCTATTGACTGTAAAATCATATATGTTCACTTGAGATACACAGACGAGACGTAATAATGTTAGTTTAAGAGAAAACTTAACAGCACATTTTGAGGTTATGTTAAAAAATAATGGAATTGTCTATAATTCATAACTTGTTGGTAATTTATAATACTTACAGCCATTTTCTTGATATTTATTTTATAAAGGCACCGGAATTATTAAGATTTCAACGAAAGATGCGCACTGCACTGCACACCGCTTCTAGGTTTTCAAACAATTGCCATTCAATTGTCAATGTCACAATGAAATCGATTCAAAAACAAAACGGTGAAGTAAGAATAAGTTTCATCGTATTATCAAAACGCAAAAAAAATGCTTAAAATAATTTTGCTTTTGTACTGCATATTATTTTGTATAAATATAACAATTTACGCGTATAAATATAGCAATCATGAATAAATAAAAATAAATGCAGAAGTTTTTAATTTTGCTGTATTGCAACTATTAGGTAGAAATTTGACAATTACAATCTTGTAACCCTAAATTCTTAATCACTTAATAAAATTTTTGTGCTGCTTTGAATTTGTGTAGTAAAAAATTTTATAAACCAAAATGCTGGCCATCCGCAGCTTGATAAGGAGCAATGTTCAGCTCACCAAGAGCGTGATCCCAAAGAGGAACATGACCGTAATTGCTGCTCCAGCCAGGAATAAGGTTTCTACTGGTGTAAGTATTGACTTAGTGTTACTAAAATAAAAAAGTAAGACGAATCTTACGAATATCATAAAATATATTTATTTAATCGTTATTATTAGATTTGGAAATTCCTGTACTGAAGAAAAATATATTTTTCTGACCTGTTTATACGGCATATTATAAAAAGTTACGTAATTTTTAGCAACATTTAGGTTATCTTCTTTACTATTAATGTGATATCTATAAGATAATTTTACCTGTGCTACTAAAATGATTGCATACAGAATATTTTTTCTACACGTCGATATTATAAGAAGTAAAAAATAAGTTAGTGTTTTCCGCGATTAATTTCCTTGTATAAAATAAAACAAGAGGGAGAGATCAAAATTATAATTTTCAATTCTAAATCGTCTTACTGAAAATATTCTAACACTAAATCCTAAAGCCATTCTAAAAGTAGAGCCTGCCCTACTAAGCTAAATTATATATTATGCAGTCGTAGTTCCAACAAGCATTGCCAGGCTTTCTGGATAAAGTTAAACTTTTTGCATGTGGTAAAAATAAACTGGCTGGATTTTAAAAGTCGCTTATGTGATTATACATATATTTTTTTGTTTTTGTACCTAATAGATCTGAATCATAAAATCGTCAATAATGTGATGTGTATGGCCTTTCCACCCAAATGTCTGGCAAAACTGACTGGCAGCTTGGCAACTCTAGTTCTAACTATTAAATTGATAAAGCAATTGAAATTTTTGGATTAAAGAAGTTTTGCCGTATGAGCGAATACTATTAATTTTTGTTCACATATTATCTTAACCAATGTCGTTTGCTTCACCATTAACTGAAACTTATCTCGAAGTCCGGTCAATGTTTGAGATATTTAATAAATAAACTTTATTAAGTTTTATTTTTGTATTTTCCAGGAAATTATCTTCCTCTCAACTCTGATGGTGATCGGCTGGTCTGCAGTCCCTGCTTGGGTTCTAATCAACATCAAGAACTACCGTGACAAGAATTAAACTTCAATTAGGCAATTCCTCGTAGATGCTTGTATTAATGTGATGATTAAGTTATAAGTAAAAGTGATTTAACACTAGACAGTATTTTATTTTGTATATTTAATTTAAAATGAATAGCAGATATAGCATCCAGCACAATCCTGCTTTTTTAGTCAGATTATTTGTGAGGGTGGACTTGCTAGGCTGTGCTTGGCTGTGTCGCCTCCATTCCAGAGCAACGATTTGTTACCGCCTAAGCCAGTATGGGTACCGATAATACCTATCAATAAATATAATGCCTAATAGCCTATAATAGGCCTATTCAAAAAGTATATATTTGACTTTAAAATAGCCTGAAAGCATGCAGCATGCATCTGTCACGTTAGCTTATCGTGCCTACTGTAAACATAGAAGACCCATCAGTTGCCGGTAGAGTTAGTCATCATATCAGCTATTGGAAGTCCACCGCTGGGCATAGGCCTCTTCAAGATGAGAGATATTTTGCCCATAATTGGGCAAGTGAGTTAGTAATCACAGAGCGCAGCTTTCGCGACGAGGATGCTGCTGCCAATTCCCGCTCTACATTTGAGGTGCACTCTTTTGGATGGATATACCGCCATCTGTCGGCTCTGGTACCGCAGTCGTCTCTTACGACACCTAGTACAGTGGGAGGTACCATTTTACTCTGCCAGTACCTCACGGAGAAGTAGAAGTAGTAGCTGCTAGTATTAACGTAGGATACTATCAATAGTATAACCTATTTGTTTAAATGAGTTGTAACACTAGGTAAAAGGTTGTCAGTTATGGGGCGCCGCGCTGAAGGGCACTGGTGCGTTCTTTCAGTGATACCGAAGTCCTTCACAAGCGATGAGGACCGGAGTCGATGTGGTTTTAGTGGGTATTCCGGCAGCGCGTCGGCAAGTCCCACATACCCGCCCGTTACGCGGCGAGATGCGTAAATGCATTTCGTAAAAACAAGGCTATAAGGTTGTCAGGATCATTTGTGTAATATTGTAATAACAAATGTATACTTCATCATCATATCAGCCATAAGACGTCCACTGCTGGATATAGGCCTACCCAAGTAATCTCCAATAGGACCAGTTGTATGCTATATATTTTAAAATTAATATGATTTTTTAATAAGATATATTCGGAAAAGAAAGGGACTATCAATGATAACATTAGTATCTTCAATACAGACGACCCTAAAGACTCAAGGGTTCATAAGACAGGTTGTCTGTTAGGAACTAATTTTTAATATCGAATGTCAAATGTACTTTTGGACTTGGAAGTTAATTTGAGAGTGTTAAGATCTTTTTGGGAGACCGAAAATAACGGTCAAGTAATTAAAAATAATACAACTTATTAAATTCTTAACGATAACTTTAATTACATGGTAAAACAAAATTTAATCAAAATTAATAAGATACGAACCATAGACTAACTGCAGAGACAAACAAGAATGGCGACGCCTTCATAAAGATGGCGGCGTTGCGGATTGGCGCGCATTCCTTCTCCAACCAATCGTAGTCTTCCATCAGGTTTCTCTCTTTTAAGATAGGCCCAATGGTGGCCAGCACTCTTGCGTGGTAGTCGTTGATGAATTTGATCTATAACACATAATAAGGTTATATAGGAAAGCAGAACCGCTTACCATTATGCAGGGGTATGATTTCTTGGTCATGTTTCTATACAACTAATGCGGTAACCAAATCATTGACTTATTTCAACGAACGGCTTGCCCTGTTTTGCAAGCAATTTAAATGTCCATACGCGCTGAAAATTTGTTGCTTCGCATTTGTGTTGAAAGTATAAAGGCTGCAATGACGCTTACTATCTCATGGACCGTAAGCTCGTTGGTCGACCTATTCTAATAATAAAAAATAAATCATTAGAATAAATAAAAAGAGACAATATGCTAACCCTTAATATTGAACTTACCATAACGTCTTTTGATTATATATTGTATTGTGGAAACCTATAAGGGCATTACAGGTTTCCACGATCATAGACTAAATTTTAAAATATCCATAGAGAAGTTTTTTAATAGTTTCACTAACAATCGGCTTATTCTTAAAAAGGGGATTTCGGATTTTTACATAATCGATGGTCATTAAAACATTTTGAAATGGTGCAATACCTTTGGCGTTACCTTGAACAAGTTGTTTGCTTTAATAAAGTCTTCTGCACTAATCACTGCATGATAAAATGATATTTTTGTAAACAATCCACAAGTTACTAGCTATTTCTCATTTGCTATGTATACATATGGAACAGGTGTTTTTGACATACTCTTGACAACAGTCTCTATTGATGTTGATGCAATCAAACAAATTTTAGAAATTGCCCAGGTCAGGTTGAAGCGCTAGAAATTGTTCAGATCGTCTAATCAATAATCGATACGCTTCATCTGTACTCCTTTCAACAAAACTTATTAAGATTGATAGCTGGTCAGATTACCGTCTCTTTTAAGTGATAATCTGTCTTAATATTAAGTTATTTTTGTATAATATGCTATAAATGTGAAGCATTTGTAATGCAAAAATATTTATAACAAACTCGCTGTTCAGTCAGACGTTGTCCTGTCTAAACTATATAGTTACTTATGTTTATAATGAAATCAGTTGGATCAGTAGGTAGGCAAAAAAATATTAAAATCGAATCAGTAGCTTTAAAATTCGTTCCGTACAAACTCCATGATACAAAATCACTACATAGCATAAAACAAAGTCGATTTCCGCTGTCTGACCGTTCCTATGTATGCAAAGATCTTTAAAATTAGACAACGGGTTTTTTTAAAAAATAAAGTGATTCAAGAGGAACGTTTGTGATGGCGTCAATAAATATATTTTGTTGCAAAAAATGTCTGTACAGCATTGTACACCTTAAAAAATCTTTTACTGTTAGAGATAACTCAGTACTCATCGCACCCGTGCGAAGCCGGGGGGGGGGGGAGAGGTTTGTCGTAGATGTCATTATAATTAAAATTGACATCTGCCATTCTAAGCAAAGAAATATACCTATTTAAAAGAGTATGGTGTAGTTACTTACATTATGTTTCTCGTTATAAGGAAGATTTCTTAGAAAAAGAAATAACACCTAAGATAAGAATGCAATAAATTATATAAATATTATATTTATAATACCACTGTTGTCTGATATCCGTAACACAAGTGCTATAAGCTACTTATTTCGGAGTCAGGTCAAAGCATGAGATGTTCTGTGAATTTATTTAATAATATTACCTCAAAATCGTTAAGCAGAGAGACATCGAGGCATGCAGTCTGATGAGGCACCAGCGAGATGTAATAGAAACCCAGTGCTCCTGCGCCGTTGAAGTTTCCAACGAGATCCTTGGCCTGGTGGGATTACATGAGATTTTTAGGTCTGATTTAAAATGGCATTACCAGGGAATTTATAGAATGTAGAGCCGTAGAGCAGTGGCGTGCAGGTATAGTATAAAAATACCTCCGACGGGCCCGATGGCGCAGATGGTAGTGATCCTATCTTGTGCGCCGGGGATCGTAGGTTCGTTTCCCATCCAGAGGAAATATTTACATGATGACGTCTGTGTTTGATATGTATCTGGGTGTTCATCATCATTCTAGCCATTGGAAGTCCACTGCTGGACATAGGCCTCCCCAAGAAAGGGGGGATTATGCCCCTAATTGCCACGCTAGGAAAGCGCGTTGGCAAACGCAGAGTATAGCTTTTGCAACGGGGATACTACTACACATTTCCGCCCTGTACATTTGAGATATTCTTTTTCAGACGGATATACCGTCACCTGTCCGGTACCTTACCACACAATTCCGGTACCTTAATCGACTCTTACAACATCTGGTACAGGAGAGGTACTATTCAACTCTACAGGTAGCTCACTGCTTACGCAGTATCGTCGACTATTTAGCCGCACTAAACAGGCATGGTAGCGATTCCAGAACTCCAAGGTTTTTATTCGCTTCTCTTACTTTGAGGTAGAGAGTCTCTTTGAGGTAGACCTCATACAATGTCGTCTGCATTGGATGGATTGCATGTTCTGGTATGAAGAATAAGAGAGTCAGTAAATTTACTGGGCAATGTAACATAGAATCTTCAAGTCACAAAGTTGGTCAAGTTAGTGATATTCTTGTGATATCACGAGGGCGTACAGGCTGCTGTGAAGCTTATCACGCGGGCTGTATACTATTTTGTCAATCTGGTGTAACTTAAAAAAAAACCTGGTACTGGGCGATAGACTATTCAATTCTTGTTGATAAATGGACTCTACTAGATAAAGACCCCATAGACGTTTGATATTCCACGCTAGAGACTTAAGGCTTGCATACATTTTATACCACCTACCCGTATATGATCAGAAGCATTGTTCAGGGCGATGACTTCAACCAGGTCCTCATGTCTGATGCCGTACTCTCCGACCTCGTAGTAACCAGGCTCTGCAAATATATAGCACATGAACTGACAAAATGCATCTTATATCTATGTAAACCTAATCTGTCAAAACTTCGCAATCGATATTAATCTATAAATGCGAGACGTTAAGTTCAAAATGGACTGAAACAATATGATAGATTTGGGTATGTGCTAGATATGTTGCATGCCGTAGGCCGTAGGTACTAGCCAGCTTGACTCGGATGTAATGAGGAAATAAATTGGTTATTGTTGGTTATTTCGTAGATTTTATTTTATTGAGCACAAAAAATAATTCTCAAAATGTCAAATTCAATTCTCTATAAAGAACAGTCATCATCAGCATCATTATCATCATCATATCAGCCGTTAAAATTCCAGTGTTGGACATAGGCCTCCCCAAGAAAGGGGGTATTTTGCCCATATTTGCCGCGCTGGGCAAGCGTGTTGGCAATCGCATAGCTTAGCTTTCGATTTAGTTTTCATTACCGATATCACCTTGTCAGCCATTGAAAGTCCACTGCTGGACATAGGCCTCTGCAAGAAAGAAGGTTTTTTGCCCCATAATTGCTGTGCAGAGCAAGCATGTTGGTAATCGCAAAGTGCAGATTTCGCGACGGGGAGGCTGCTGCCTATCCCTGCTCTTTGCATTGCAGCTGGGCTATTTCGGATGGATACACCGCCATCTATCGGTTGTGGTAGCTTAGTCGCCTCTTACGACACCTATTGCAGTGTGAGGTACTATTCTACTCTGCCGGTACCTCACGGCACGCTTTGCAATGTGTTTATTAAACTAAATACACAACAATAATTTAAAGTTGCTGTTACATTTTAAGTTATTGCTTTGTATGACTTCCGTTTAATATGAAGAGTTGCTCACTTCATATCGATGTCATTATAAGCGGATTCTATTCGATACGAAAAACACTTCTAGTATTTTTTGTTCATCAATATTTTGCGTCCACTATCCACCCATCTTGCGTCATCGCATTGGCCATGGATTGTCAGTCGTTAGGTCCACTTTGAAATTTAATCCGAGATACCCTCAGTAACTAGAACCTTTGTAATCTCGCGAACAATTGCCGCAAGGTAACTGAAAACGACGAACAAACAATGTAAAAAGTTGAATAAACCGCATATTAAAGACGTTAAAAAAGTGAGGTACTGGCAAAGTAGTAGAGTATCTCGCTTGAACCAGGTGTCGCAATAGGCGACTGAGGTACCGGAACCGACAGATGGCGGTATATCCATCCGAAACACTCTATCTCGAATGTACAGGCGGGAATGGATAGCAGCATCCCTGTCGCAAAAGCTCCACTCTGCTGTTGCCAACACGCTTGTCCAGCGCGGCAATTATGGGCACATCCCCCCTTTTTGGGGAGGCCTATATCCAGCAGTAGTTTGACAACTGCTGGTATGATGATGAATTTCCCATCTCTTGTGGAGGCCTATGTCTTAACAACTCACCATCACTGAAAATCATGCCCGGCACGATGCCCGGATCTGTGGAGAGAGGGCCGCTCAGGATTCCGGAGGGTCCCTCGTGCACGTTCAAGAAGTGCCCCACCCCATGTCCTGTGCCATGAGCATAGTCCAAGCCCACATCCCATAGGGATTTACGAGCGAAAGATTCCAACGTGTGACCCTAAACGGAAATCACAAATTATACAAGATATATATAATAAAATATGCAACTACCGCTGCAAATGCATTTATGCATTTGCTGTGAGGTAGAGGTTTGCTGTTGTAGAGTAGAATAGTACCCACCCTGTACCAGGTGTCGTAAAAACTATGCTCAACGATTGCCAACACGCTTGCCTAGCGCGGCAATTATGGGTAAAGAACCTCTTTCTTGTAGCCTCTGTCCAGCAGTGGACTTTCAATGGCTGGTACTTCTTTGTGTGATTTCATTAAGACTGTTTCAGTAGATAAAGTGTAAAGAAGCAACAAACAAATCACCTTAACGTAATATTAGTTAGTAGATATCGAAATTGCATTTTCTAGTTAAATTAGCTGTCACCCGATAACGAGTTTAAAAATCGCTAAGTGCCATCTAGTAATTTTTTGTTGTACTAAAATTGACATTTATCTTTCGGTACGAAAAATAACCTATGTCTTTCTACTTCTCCCAACTATGGCCACGCAATATAGCAAGCAAATTGCTTGACCGGAAAAGGCGTGAAAAAGAACTAATTTACTTTCGCATTTGTCATATTAGTTAGGATAGATTAGTAAAAATGAGATGTAAAATAGAATAGTATACTCACAACGGTGCCTCTAGGAAATACTGCGGTTCCAAGCAAGATCTGTCCCTTCAGAACCCTGGTGAAAGACAGCCGTTGGGCTGGAGTGGGCGAGGCACTCATGTGCCGCGTCCTTGTTATGTCGGTGGTGCCATCTCTGTGTTTTAAAACGATATATTTTAATAAACTTTGAAACAAATCTATGTGAAACTCATTTGTTCCAATTGCGTATTTGGTAATGCCTCTATTTTATTTATTTATTTAGGTTCTCCATCGTTTGATTGCGATATCAAGGCGCTAGCATATACTTAATAACACTATTTCTTAATTTTGATTGCGGTATCAACACGGTAGTATACACTTAATAACACTATATCTTAGATTTGATTCCGGTATCAATGCGGTAGTATACACTTAATAACACTATATCTTAATTTTGATTGCGGTATCAACATGCTAGTATACACTTATTAACACTAAATCTTAGATTTGATTGCGGTATCAACACGGTAGTATACACTTAATAACACTATATCATAGATTTGATTGCGGTATCAACACGGTAGTATACACTTAATAACATTATATCTTAGATTTGATTGCGGTATCAATGCGGTAGTATATACTTAATAAAACTATATCTTAGAACTAAACGTAACAAACACTAAAGGAGAAACCACCATGCAAAAATAAAAAAGAAATAAAACATTACTAAATTACTCAAAAGAATCCTAATACAAAGTCAAGAATATGTACATAGTAGAAATTAAATTAAACAAGTGTAAAATTATGATCCAGAGGTCGGAGGTTCGATCCCTGGGTCAAATATAATCAAAATAATATGTGATGTATTATTTTTAAAAACAAAACATTAATATATATATATATATATATATACATATATAGCTGTGCCCGTCCGACTTCGTCCGCGTGGAATTATTTTTTTGGGTACCATACCTCTTTACCTTAACTTATATAAACTTTGAATGTCATGTTTATTCAGTATATCGTATCAATGGCTTGTAAAATAAGTTTCAAGTTTTTAGCTCTAAAAATAGCGATACTTCCATACACTTTTTGCCACCTTTCGCCACTTACAACCCTTATTTCGAATTAAAAATTGCCTATGCCCTTTCTCGGGGCCTAAAGATTGTCTGTGCCAAATTTTATCCAAATCGGTTGAGAGGTTTCAGGGGGGAAGCGTAACAAACAGACAGACAGAGTTACTTTGGCGTTTATAATATTAGTAGGGATTTATAAGATAATAATTTACGGCTTTATCACTCAGAGATATCTCTTCCAGGCAACCTTTGAATAAATATCATTAAATTTTACCTCCCCCTGTACCAGGAGTCGTAAGAGGTGACTAAGGTCTATCTATGCGAAAAAGTCAGCTCAAAGTACAAAGCGGGGATGGGCAGCAACATCCCCGTCGCGAAAGCTACGCTATGCGATTGCCAACACGCTTGCCCAGCGCGGCAATTATGGGCAACATACCCCCTTTCTTGGGGAGGCCTATGTCCAACAGTGGATTTTTAGTGGCTGGTATGATAATGATGATAACAAAATATATTTTTCTTTAATTTATAAGTCTGTCTTTTTGTTTGAGGTCATCCCTGAAATGGCTGTACCGATTTCGATAGGACTTTCACTAACAGATAGTTGATATAATAAGTAATAACTATGGCTATATAACATTAAGCTAATAGGCGGAGCATCAATTTAAAATGTGGAAGAAAATTGCGAAAAGAACCTTTTTTGAGAACTTTCGTTGCGTGCGCTGCGTAAACGGTTGATGTTACGCAATAATAATGTAACAACGCGCTCGAAGTCGCGGGCACAGCTAGTCTTGACATAAAACTACTTCTTTAACGGCATCAAAAGTGAAATAAACCACGTTTGAAAGCCGTTAAATAAGTAGTCGTAAAATATATTGACATACTTATATTGACCTCCCGAGTCCACTAACAGCATGTCATCCTTCGTGATGACCCTCTGAGGACCCTCCCTCGAAGGGCTGTAGTGTATCATAGCTCCGTTCTCGCCCGCGCCGGCGATAGTTGAGAACGACGGGCCGTGAAAGTCTGCTTCATCGCTGCGGATCAAACAAGTTCTGAGGTAACCAGGAAGTGCTCGTATCTTTCTTAACCATCTTATTAGACTAAGATTGGCCATGAGGTACCGGCAGAGTAGAATAGTACCTCCCTCTATACCGGTGCCGTAAGAGGCGACTGAGGTTCCGGAACCGATAGATGGTGGTATATCCATCTGAAACAGTGTAATATAAATGCACAAGTCGGGGATGGACAGCATTCCCGTCACGAAAGCTGCGCTCTGCGATTGCTAACACGATATCCGAGCGTAGCAATTATGGGGAAATACTCCCTTCTCTTGGGAAGGTCTATGTCCAGCAGTGGACCCCCAATGGCTAATATGGTTGTGATGATCAGACTAAGCTACCGGAACCGATAGATGGCGGTGGATCTGGAATAGTCTAGTCAAAATGCATTAAATAGTGGGATACACTTTCCGGTGTGTGGTCTCTATTCTAGAAAAGTTGCGATTGCCAACACGCTTGCCCAGCGCGGCAATGCGAGTTGGCAATCGAGGCAGCGAGGCTTATGTCCTTCCTTGCATTGGACTTCCAATGACTGTAATGATGACATAGTATAAAACAAAGTCACTTCCCGTTGTCTGTCTGTCCATATAACACATGGATCAGTATGTCTAATGTCCGAGACTAACAATGAAAACAACTTATTTTTTTTACACGTTTCAAGCAAAGGTTAGTACTCTAGAAAGATGTGGTTACTGATTTACTACAAGCGGCATCTCTGGTTTAGACTTATTGATCCATGAGCTATATTAGATAGTATGATTCAAGAGGAACGTTTATATGTATATACATACATAATATAGTAGAGAAACACTGTAAGTGTTTGAAAATGATTACAATGTGATGTCGTAAATAAACAGAATTTTGTGTGATCACATTGCAAACGCTGGCTGAACCAGACGGAAAAGATCTCTACATAAAATAGAATAATTGATAGGCATATATTTATTTTTTATTTTTTGACTTCAAGTTGCTCTTGCACCTTTAAGAAGTGTGTGGTCTCTATCTTATAAACGCTCACCGGCAATCTTTGTATACCATGTGAAATTTCGCCTGAAGATACTTGCAAACCTATATTTTAAAACATAGGTCTGCTTCCTATCATTGTTTTACTTGTACGAGGTTTTTCAGTCTGTCCATTAATTTAAGGGCCTGTTTGTTGTATCATATAACGCACAGATTACTAGAGAGTGATGAGAAAACATAAAATGATCTAAGAAATGTTCAAATATGTAAATATAATAAAAGTTGTGAGAATAGACCTCATACATACTAAAACATAGAAAAGACCAAGAGGTATTAAAGAAAGGCCAGGTCAGAGTGCGAGTCAATGAATCGAAAGAGGTATGCCACGATTGTACCAAATGGAGATTCATAATCTCTGCCTACCCTGATGGGACACATGCCTGATTTATCTATGTATGCTATCATATCCAAAGGGGTGTCTGCAGATGATGACGTCTGTTCATCTTACCGCCTCAGATCCTCAAACTTGTCAGATAGGTCCATCTCTGTGACCTCGACACCAGCAGCCACCTGGTCTTCCACCCATCGGAGGCCTCTGATCACCGCTGTGCCATCCTTTATGTGTGCTGTCCGGAATCCCTGATGAAAACAACCAGTAGTTATATATTTTTTTATATTATAAAGTCATCTAAGAGGCATGTGGTCCGCTTGACGGTAAATGGGTCCACGGCCTACAGACAGTGTCATCACAAAGATATCACCTTGTTAAGTGCGGATACTATGTCACATTTACCCAGTAATCTATTGCCTCTCTCACCCTTCAAACCGAAAGATAGCAATGCAAACACTGCTATTTGGTGGTAGAAATAGAGACTATGGATCTCCACTTGTTACGATCTTGGCATACCTCTCGCATCCCTTACTCGAATTAGTTCTTTCATACACGCTCGTTTATGCTTGGCGCTTCTGGCCTCACTCTTCTTTAACAACTCTTCCATCTGGTTAAGATACGTTCGCCTAGGTCGTCCTATCTCTCAAACTCACACCATACGTAATAGAAATGTGTAATAATAAACCACAGCTTACACTACGTATATATATATACATATATATGGAGAACCTGGCTGACTAAGTGACTGACTGACATTGCAACGCAGGCCTAAACTTTAAGACTTAAAACCTTGAAATTTCACAGCATTAAGAAAGGATTTTGGAAAATTCATCTCCTAAGGGGTAAAACAGTGCAAACAGGGGTGCAGAGTTGTTATGAAAATGGTTACCTTCAATTCGACGTCATTTTTGATATATTTCATCATCGCGACAGGCGATATAGTTGACAAAATATTCGCTGTTCCGTTCTGAAAGAAAAAAAAATGTTTCATAGACCTATATATAAACATATTTTATATATATATAAAGATACTAGCTGTGCCCGCGACTTCGTCCGCGTGGAATAGTTTTTTGGGTACCATACCTATTTACTTCAAATTATATAAACTTTGAAGGTCACGTTTATTTATATCGAATCAATGGCCTGAAAAATAAGTTTTAAGTTTCTAGCTCTAAAAATAGCGATCCATGCAAACAACTTTTCATCCCCCCTTGCAACCCCTGACAACCCTTATTTCGTGTTCAAAAATAGCCTATGTCCTTTTTCAAGGTCTAAAGATTGTCTATGCCAGATTTCATCAAAATCGGTTGAGAGGTTTAACCGGGAAAGCGTAACAGACAGACAGACAGACAGACAGAGAGACAGACAGAGTTACTTTCGCATTTATAATATTAGTAGGGATTCGTTAAAGGGTGCATTTCGTCGGAAAGGGTCGTCATCATATCAGCCGCAAGACGTCCACTGCTGGACGCAAGCCTCCCCAAGTTATCTCCATTAGGTCCGGTTGTATGCGGCCTGTGTCCAGCGCGATCCTGCTGTTTTAGTCAGATTGTCTGGCCATCTTGCGAGTGGTCGCCCTACGCTGCGCTTGCCGGTACGTGGTCTCCATTCCAGAGCCTTACGACTCCATCGTGGAACGGTTCTGCGTGCTAAGTGCCCTGCCCACTGCCACTTCAACTCGCTAATCCACCGGGCAATGTTAGTTAATTTGGTTCTGTTACGGGTCTCCTCATTTCTGTTACGATAACGCAAAGAGGTTGTCCTCTCCATAGCCCGTTGACCCATTTTCAGTTCCGAAAAGGACATATACAAGAAATAACATAACATCTCATACATGTATCTGACTCGGTGAGAAGTCGCTTGAAGCACGCGTGTTACGAACATCAGGCAATAGAGGAATCACAAATGTAATACTTAATTATATATTTTAACAATTTATCATTGTAGTTCTGGTAAGAGTTCTATAATCTGACGATAAGGTTATTTTTCTTAAAATAAAATCTTACATACTAATTAGAAATATAAAACAAAATAATATTTAACTTATTAAAAAATTACTTTCAGAGGTTTTGAAAAATGCTGAATCAATAAACTAAAGGACCTACAACAGAGACTTAAACCTTCTTCTTTCCCTTTTTGGAGTACAGCACTATTTTATCTATTTATTAATTTATTTGTTGAAATTTATTACAATATTACAAAAAGTACAAATGGCGGACTTAATGCCAGTAGGTACTACATCCCAGTCAACCATTACATGAAACAGAAAATAAAATACGAGTATATATAGTGGTGCAGACAATATACAATATATATACAATATAGATAAATGTTACATACATATTTGTATAAATAAACGCAATAAATACATATAATATAAAAAAATACATATAAATAACGTACATCAAAAATAGGGTTATAAAGTTAGAGAAGCAGCATCAGTAAAAAAAGTACGGAGACAGCGTTTCAGGATGAATTTGTTTGGGGATTGCTTAATATTCAACGGAAGTTCGTTCCAGGGTCGTATAGCTGTCACTGTAAAAGAGTTTGTCAAAAAACTAGAGTGATGAGAATGAGTTAAGAGCGAGAGAGTATTAGAAGAAAGGAGATTACGTTCGTGAGAGGAAGATAGGAATTGGAATCTGTCCTTTAAGTAAATTGGTGCGTACGGATCAAAAAATATTGAAAATAGTATGGTGAGAACTCGAATTTTGGGACGTTCACGAATAGGAAGCCAGCCGAGAAGAGAACGGTAATAGTATCGTTGTGCAACCGAGACGACGACGACGTAGACACCTACGTCGAAATTGTCCTAGTGTTCGTTTTGTGCTGAGAAATTAGCACATCAAAAATATAGTCTAAAGTCTTAACAATGTTTGTTATTAATAAGAAAGTCAACAACATCATCATTATACCAGCCATTGGAAGTCTGTTGGTCATAGGCCTCTCCAAGATTGTTGCCCATAATTGCCGCGCTGGGCAAGCGTGTTGGAAATAGCAGAGCTCGACGGGGATGCTGCTGCCCATCCCCGCCATGTGCATTTGAGTTGCGCTGATTCGAATGGATACTGTCGGTTCTGTCGGTTCTAGCACCTTAGTCGCACCTGGTGCAGTGGGAAGTACTATTCTACTCTGCCGATACGTCACGGCAAATCTACACATACATACATATAAATAAAATTGGTGTGTCTGTGTGTAATATAAAAAAACGCTTTCTACTACATGCATATAAATCTATATGCGGTATACATACGAAAATTTTACAATTGTTGTCTATCTGTTTGTCTGTTTTTTCTGGCTGGCTTCTCTAAAACGGCTGAACTAATTTGCTCGGGACTTTCACTAGAAGATAGCTGATATAGTAAGGAGTAACTTAGGCTAAATTACTCTACGTCTAATAGGAGTGAAGGATCAGTAACATTGTAGCAAAAATGGGCGAAAAATATATGCCTGAATGTGTAAAGCAATTGTCACGAATCTTTGTGTCCAAAAACCATCTGCGCATTCGATCCGGACCAAGACATCGGCTGTTTGCGCCTCTGCCATGTCGAACAGTAGCTTTTTTTTTTATTTCGGACGAACCTAGTGCTGGACGACTCAGACGTCAATTCCAGCGCCACCGAAAAAGAGGGCGGGGCCTCTCATAGGTGAGAGGTCCGATGCCCGTAACAATCCTGCGTGCCCCGCGCCCGCAATGGCTCGCGAGATTTGAGCGGGACCGACGGCGAGACCGAGGGCGCCTCTAGAGGCTCGACCTAGGCTCGGTCGCCGTCGTTGGGGTTGAATTTACTATGAATGAATTAAATTAAATTAAAACAAAAGAGGACGGACAGATTGAGCCCGACAGCCCTAGGGCTGTCGGTTATCGCTCGTAGGGGCAGGGACTTCACGCGTTCGCCGGCGAACGCGGTGTACTGCTCTGTTATACGAGTGCATGTGGAGTGTCAATGGTTGAGTTGTGCCAGTGAGAGGGCGAGAAAGGGCTGCAAGTTTCACGGTTATTTTGTCGGGAGGGTCGTCTAAGACGTGACGCGGTCTACGAGATCGGACGTGGTCGAACAGTAGCGCGTGCGCAATCACCTTTATACCGCATGCAGCAGGCTTAACGCACTCAACGCTATGTCTCACCCGGACTTTGACGTAATTATCGACAACGTCAAATCATTACTAGTTAAGCTTATTTTTGTTACAATCATATAATTGTGTAATTGGGATAACCTGTATAATTATGTTATTAATAAATAAATAAATATGTTTTGAGATCTTTCGTTGCGTAGGCTTTACGCAAAACATATGTAAGAACGCGGACGAAGTCGCGAGCACAGCTAGCATATAAAATATTATGTAATTAATATTAAATTTTTAATGACAACCTATTTTTAATATCATTATTAACAAAAATAAGTCTTTACTTACAGTTTCGACGGCTGAGTAGATAGCATGGCTCACTTCTATGGACATCCACACAGTGCTTCCAACAGGGATTTCATTCTGGAATCAACAAGTTAAATTACAACCAGATCATGCATTTCTAGTCAATATCCAGGCCTATTTATTTAAATAAAGATATACTTGATTTCGACCAACGATCGATCGCCGTGGAAGTGGAACTAAACGAGAGAAGCGGCGTGTAAAAACTAATTATATCCACAATAACACTTACCACTATATTTTCCAAATATGTGAATATCTCGCTGTATGGATACGTCTGGATTTGGGTGCCCTCTGAAGTCAGATGTTGAGATATATCAGAGGTGAGGGTGCCGTTGGCCCAGAATAGTATCACGTTGTTTGGGGTACTCTGGTTAAAAAGGTTTAAGATCATATAACACGTTATGCAACCCCCCCACCCCTCCCATCCCAAACTAAAGCCCGCTTAGATCGCAAGAAGTTCATATCAGCTCGGCTCTGCCCGAAGGGACAATATTATTACTTACTCGTAATAGACAAGCTAATATAGATATTTAATAATATAGATATCTAATATATAAAAAATATAGATTTTTTTTTATATATAAGATCTTGACAGATAATTGTTGAGATCGCACATTGGCCCTAACTAGGCTTAGAACTTTACGAGTGCGTGATATCCTTCCATACTTAGCAGCTGGGCGCACTCCATCCTCTTAAAAGTCCTACCAAACTATGGCAACTCCTATGATCCGAGCAGTACGCAGCACTCGCGCGCGAATGCGTGATATCCCCTCCCAATTAGCGCATACCACACTACTGCAGCTGTGCGTAATCCATCCACTTTAAAGCACCCGAAACGTCGGCCACTCAAAAGCCTTAAAGGCGCCCTTGAGTTATCACCATCGGTCTCGGTCCGATCCCGTCATGCGTTTAGTGTGGTCGCTCATTTAAAAGCACTCTGGCCTCTTTCCATCGGTGGCACTGGTACTGTTTTGTCAAAAAATCTTCGGTCGGTACACGCTCGACTAACTGTGCGACTTCGACTGCGAGGAATAGTTTTTTTGGGTACCATACCTCTTTACCTTAACTTATATGAACTTTGAATGTCATGTTTATTTATATCGAATCAATGGCCTGAAAAATAAGTTTCAAGTTTCTAGCTCTAAAAATCGCGATATGTACTTCCATACAACTTCTCATAGCCCTTTTCGATCCTTCACAACCCTAATTTTGAATTAAAAATAGCCTATGTTCTTTCTCAGGGTGTAAAGTTTATCTGTGCAAAATTTCATCAAAATCGGTTGAGAGGTTTAAGCGGTACAGCGTAACATACAGACAGGCAGAGTCACTTTCGAATTCATAGTATTACTAAGGATTTCATTTAAGTATCTTACCCGATCAGTCCTTATGATAAGGTATGAGAAGAACACTGGGTTGTAGGGAATGTCTGAGCCTCGGATGTTGAGAGTATCTGCAACAAAAAGCATTATCATCACTGCTGGACATAGGCCTCCTGAAGAAAGGCGGAATTGGTAAGTATGTTGGCAATCTCAAAGCCTTCGTGACGGGAATCCTGCTGCCTATCGCCTTGTGCATTTAGCTACACTGCCTCGGATAGATATACCGCCATCTGTTAGTTCCGGTACCTTAGTCGCCTCTTACGACACCTGGTACAGGGGGAGATACTATTCTATTCTGCTGGCACCATACGGCGAATATAAGTCCATTAAGACTAATTATTTAGTATTGATGGAACCTTTACCACCACCAGTTTATCTTGCAGATTATTTTCTAGAGGCTCGTGTAATAAACTTGCATTAAACTTAGTTTTAAGACCCGTCTGGTGCTCGCAGACTAGTTTAATATAGGCCTAATTAATATGTTAGATGACTCTTCTGATCCCGTGAGGTCATCAGGTTCATCAGTGTTATGTGCATAATAGAATTTAGTACTTCACATTCCTGATATATATTCTTTGACAATTCGGAAATGTTTGTATACTTGAATAAAGAATATATTGAAAATAAATTTACATTATGTAAGCGGAGCATTTAAGCAGATAGTTACAACACATACCAATAGATGGCACTGTTTAAACTATGAGACATCTCTATTGGCTATGTGCAAAGCGAGTATTGGCGGACAGACAACGACCGCAGCGCACCACACGGCAGAAATTGGAAACAAATGCGGATGATCAGCTGTCAAATGTGTTGATTGCAGTACAAAATCAAAGCAAAGAAATGGGCCATGACTGTTGTTGCGTTGTTAACTGCAAAAACAACGGCCTCAATAGCAAATGTAAATTTTACATTTTCCCACGAGCGTCCTATGAATGAATTTATTCAACCCCAACCGCTTGTGACCCATAAAGGATGCCAAGTCCATGTTTTCTGAGTTGATATTAAAAGAAACCACATTTACATGCAATCGATAAATCTATAATGATCACGGTGATGCTGAAATCCAAGTAGATATTGCATCTATTTCGAGAGTCATAGCAACAAATACGTACTTCAAAGAATAAAAACAAAAGCTGTTGCACGGTCCAAAAACATATAAGGATCAATCAACATCAACACATGGTCAAGAATTTGTTGGTATATTATCAATATAAGAAGATCAACAACTCTTACATGATAATGACATTTAATAACTTCAAGTTCTTGGTAACGAGAGTACAAAGTAAAAAATGTAAAGTTTCTATAAAAATCCGCCTTCTCATTTTTTTTAATGAAAATGAAAACTGGCTTGACATTTTCAGCATGGGGTGTATTATTTGGTGTTTATAGAACCACAGTTTCAAGAATATTTATTTTACAGTGAAGCTATTGAATAAATTGGACTTAAATCAATTCAACAATATTATTTTAATCTTTGGTTTTATTTATACATGCAAAGAAAACTAACAATGTTTATGGTTCCTGAGATTATTGCGTTCAAATAAACAAATAAATTCTATATAATATTAGTATAGATTTATTTATCTATAAATAATAGTACAAATAAACTGTAATGATTTTATTTTCTGTTTATTTGTTTGTTACGATTTAATGAAAAAAAAAACATTTGTTTATCTTTTCTTAAAATATAAAAAGCATTCAGAAAAACATCGTATTTAAAATGGAAAAATATTAGAAGATTTCTTATTTTGATATAAAAATGTAGCGTATAAAATTAATATATCATAACGGATTTCAAAAAGTCTGGTAAAAAGCTGTATTATCGGCAATTTAAATTAGTTATATTTTATCTCTGTATTCTCAAAAGAACGTAAAATATTGATTGATCTGTACGTAATAAATCAATGATAAATATTAAATCATACAACAAACACTGTTTTGACTTCGAAATAAGTAACCAGGTCGACCAACATTGTGACTTAAAAATACTATGTCACATTACCCAGATGTTTCACCGCCTCACTCACTCTACAAACCGGAACACAGCAATGCGAACACTGCTAGTTGGTGCTAGGAATAGGTCGACAAACAAGCATACAGTCCGCATGATAGTAAACGTCACAAAAACATATCACAAGGATATCACTAGCTCAACCAACCTTCTGGCTTTAACATATTATGCCACGTTGCCTCGTAAATTTACTGCTTCTCTCACCATTTAAACCCGAACACAGCAATAAGAGTGAGAAAAAGATTAGAGTGAGGTACTAAGTTTCTTTGCGCGATCGATTCATGTATGACTAGATTCGTAACACAACCAATGTTACCGACATTGCCCGGCGGATTAGTAAGTTGAAGTAGCAGCGGGCAAGGCATTTGGTACGCAGAACCGATGGCCGATGGAGTCGTAAGGTTCTAGAATGAAGACCACGTACCGAAAAGCGCAGCGTAGGGCGTCCACCCGCAAGATGGTCAGACGATCGGACTAAAACCGCAAGATCGCGCTGGACACAGGCCGCATACAACCGGTCCTATTAGTGATTACTTGGGGAGGCCTATGTCTACCAGTAGACGTCTTATATCATGCGGTCTTAAGCCTTAGCCAGCCAGAAATAAGCCTCAGCAAAAACTTTATCTTCTACGCAATTCTTGAATTCATTTAAAGGCATATTTGTGATTTTGCGTCGGATTTTATTACAATGGTTAACTTACAAGCGATATCGTCCAGTGCTGTCAGAACCAATGCAGTTGCATCTCTTTCTTCCATTCGTTGTAGGAGTTCCGATATTTTTTCATTGGAGCGTCTGCCTGCGAACGGTTGAAACAAATATTAATATTTGGAGAGAACGACCTTCACTGATGGACATGTCTTGCCTCACTGTTCAGTGGCAATAGCGAACGAGCGAGCGAGTTTGTTTAATCGTTTGATCACGCTTATCTCAGAAACCGCTGGTCCGATTTGAAATTGTTTTTCAGTGTTGGATAGTCCATTTATTGAGGAAGGCTTCAAGTCTTATTTTATGTCCAAAATAATTTCGGATCCGTTTTAAGATCAATAATTGAATACTGAAAGTCTACGCGTAAATATGAATCAGCGTTTTCTATGAATAAAACCTCTTAAAGAGATTAAGTGTCTGTTTCCTCTTTATCGATTGCTTCTAATGTGTAAAAGATTGAGCGTTTTACAAGTTTGAAGTGTGTGGTATTTAAATGTATGTAAATGCCTACAACATTAAAAAAATGGCGGTGACATCTCCGCTCAAGTTATCTAGTATCATTTTAATTTCAGCATTTTCTATGAATACAACCTTCTAAAATAATTAAGTATATGTGTAAAAGATTGAGTGTTTTACAAGTTTGACATTTGTGATATTTGTTTGTAGATAATTGCCTGCAACATTAAAAAAATGGCGCAGATACCTCAGCTTATGTTTTCTAGTAAATATCATATTAAATTCAGCATTTTCTTTGCATAAAACCGGTCAAAGTAATTAAGTATTTATTTATTGAACTTTATTGCACAAAATATTACATATAAAATAAATATGTTATTTTATGTATATATATACATATATATATATTTTTATATCATATGCATTTATTGCGTTTATTTATACAAATATTTATGCCACGTTTATTTATTTTGTATATATATTGCCTGCACCACTATATATATATATATATATATATATATATTTTCTGTTTTGTGTAATGGCTGACTGGGAGATAATGCCATCTGGCATTAAGTCCGCCATTTGTACATTTTGTAACATTTTGTGCAATAAAGTTAAATAAATAAATAAAATAAATTAAAATATATATATATATAGTGGTGCAAACAATATATATACAAAATAGATAAACGGTACATACATATTTGTATAAATAAACGCAGTAAACATATATAAAAAGTATCTGTTTCTTCTTTCGAGTGCTTCAAACTTGTAAGAGATTGAGTGTTTGATAAGTGTGACATGCCTAATTAAGCCTACAATGGTGCTGACATCGAAGCGTAATTTCATTTTTGGAAACATCATTCAGCATTTTCTATGTATAAAATCTCTCAAAGTAATTATATGTTTCCTCTTTATCTAGTGCTTCAAACTTGTACAAGATTGAGTAATAATAATAATAATAAATTCCCACAACATCTCATGCATTGACCTGACTCCGTGGTAAGTCGCTTAAAGCACTTGTGTTACGGACGCCAGACAACAGAGGAATCACAAATATACCACTTAAATACATATATTGAGTGTTTTACAAGTTTGCCATTCGAGGTATATTTTTAGGTACACACAACATATCATACATTGACCTGACTCCGTGGTAAGTCATTAGACAAGACATCAGACAATAGAGGAATCACAAATATAATACTCAAGTACATATTTTTAACACCCAGATACAGGACAAACAGAAATATCCTCATATAAATATTTGTCCTAAATGGGGATCTAACCCACGACCGCTAGCCTTTCAGATAGGATCACTACCATCTACGAAATCAGGCCCGACTGAGTTTCATCTTTTATAACATTAAGCATTTTCTATGTATTAAACTTCTCGAAGTAATTAAGTGTCTGTTACTTCTTTCGATTGCTTCAAACTTGTAAGAGATAGAGTGTTTGAAAAATTTTGTATTTTTTTGTAGCGAATTGCAAACAACTTTCAAGAAATCGCGCTAAGGTCTCATCCCAAAGAAGGTGTCTAGTAAATATCATTTTAAATAAAATACAGAATTTTATATTGTTTCTTTGATTTCTGTTAGATTTTATGTATAATATTATTTATGTATAAATAAAACGATTATAATGTACAAAACCCGCCCGATAGCACAACCGCGAAAATCGCAGTCCTTTCTCGCCCTCTCACTGGCACCACAACACGATCATTAACACTCCACATGCACTCGTACAACAGAGCAGTACACCGCGTTCGCCGGCGAACGCGTGAAGTCCCTGCCCCTACGAGCGATAACCGACAGCCTCAAATCAGGCTCAATCTGTCGCGGCAATCGCGGCCGCGGGGCACGCAAGATTATTTTACGGGCATCGGACCTCTCATCTATGAGAGGCCCCGCCCTCTTTTTCGGTGGCGCTGGAATTGACGTCTGAGTAGTCCAGCACTAGGTTCGTCCGAAAAAAAAAAAAAAAAAATGTACAAAAATGTTTGGTGCGACGGTACCATTAGCACGGTACCGGAAAATATTTGGTAAATCATTCAATTCAAGCTATATTTACGAAGGTAACATAGTTAATGTGTGCAAAAAGGTATTTCTACCTGTAAAGTCGACAGAAAGTGCCAGCAGCGGGTTGCTCGGCCTGGCAGGTGCAGGATCATTAATCATTGCCCGGGCAATATCAATGAGGTTGTCAGGGGTCGCTCGTAGGGTCACGTTCAATGGGGTCAACGCCGACTGTGAATGCAAAAGTAAGAAATTATAAACTAAGCGCCCTACGGTTACAAAAGCGGTAAGAACTTTTTTCTCCCCTCAAATCCCCCCCCCCCCCCCACCGACAAGAGTAGTTTCAAAAATAAGTAAAAATCGTTTTTGTTGAAAAATTGCTTTGATAGTGTAGACTTGTTTATTGTCTGTAGCGGAAATAATAAATCACTTTCGTTTTTAATGTTTAATTGATTTTTACAAATACCTTGTGTCCTGAAATTTTACTTGTTTTTTTTTGACATTTTTATTAAATTATAATTGTTAATAATATTTTTACAATTTTATTATTATTATATCCGTGTAAGATATTTTATTTTTTATATACATATGTGCTTATAATACTATGTATGATTTATTGTATGTTTTTTTCCACGCAATGTATATTGCTTAGAAATAAATTGAATTTAATTTAAAAAAAAAGTACTTTTACTCGTGTTTCATGACTTTCAATGTTCAATGCGAAGTTATATACTAACTTCATTTGCATCAACGTTTTACCTCCTTAGGGGGTGTATTTTCAGAAATCCTTTCTTAGAGCCCCCTATGTTATAAAGGAACATTTACAACATTTCAAGTTTTTATCCCTCTATGTTTAAAAGTTTAATCTATGTTTACAAGCAGTGGAGATCACCTTTTATGGTTCTCATGAAGAAATTAGTCAGCTACAGCGTCAGATTTAGTATTAAGATTCTTTTTTGTTCTATAAGTCTATCGTCATCACCATCAGGCCAGTCATTGGAAGTTCACTGCTGGACATAGGCCTCCCAAATATAGGGGAAAATTTGCCCCTAATTGCCGCGCAGGGCATGCGTGCGCGCAGCTTTCGCGGCGGGGACGCTGCTGCCCATCCCCTCCATGTGCACTTAAGCTACACCGCTTTGGGCATCTAAAGAAATATACCACTATTTGTCAATATAATGACACCTAGGGGGAGGTACTATTCTACTCTGCCGGTACCTACAACTAGTCTACACGTCAATTTGAAATTACAAACAGACAATCCAATTTTATTTGGATATATGTATGAATGTGCTGCGCAGGCCTTGAGGTATCGCCAGAGTAGAAAAATATACCCCGTACCAGGTGTTGTAAGAGGCGACTGAGGTACCGGAACCGACAGATGGCGGTATATCTATCTAAAATAGAATGGCTCAAATGCAACAGGGCGGAGATACGCTCTGCAATTGCCACCACGCTTACCCAGCGTGGCAATTATGGGCAAGGTTCCCGTTTTTTGGGGAGGCCCGTGTCCAGCAGTGAGCGTTCTGTATCTGCTATGATATGTAATGCAGAGTGAAGTATTATTGTGAAATTTACCTCCAACGAATTCCACGCACTTCGAGTGTACGTGGTAGGATCTATCCCCACCACAGAATTAGCCGCCATGTTTTGTGGCAGCCAATTCAGAATGGATAAATCAGTTCCTAAAACAAAATATATATATAAATATACATTATGAAGTCTGCAATTGAGCATTAGGTCCGCTTGATGGTAAACGTGACCGCAGCCTAGACGCTCGTGTTATCACAAAGATATCACTAGCGTGTAACTAACCTTGTAAACTGAAGATACTATATCATATTTACCCAGTAATATCACTGCCTCTCTCGACCCTTCAAACCGGAACACAGCAATGCGAACACTGCTGTTTGCCGGTAGAAATATGTGAGAGTGAGGTACCAACGCATACGAACTTTGTGTGACGTCTAACCTCATGAACCAGGTCCACGTCCAGTCAACATTGTGATGTGTAATTCAAATGAATTTGGGTCTTAAAAATTTTAAGTTTTTAAATGCATTCACACCATCTACACTAATATTATAAACAGGAAAGATTTGTATTTGTATATGTGACGAATAAACTCAAAAAGTACTGGACCGATTATAATAAGTCTTTTTTTATTAGAAAGATACATTATCACTGAGTAACATAGGCTATATTTAATAGTAGATTACTATAAAAATTATTAGAAATTCCTATTAAAACCAACCGATAAAAATTAGCCATAAAATGTCTTTAATCGCATACCCTGCGGAGAGTATTAATGATAGGACAAAAAAATGTTCGACAATATTATAGAATATATCAATATCTACAAAAAACTTTGCGAGGCCATATGTCTAACTATTGTAGTTCCGTCACTATAACTACTTTTTTACATTTAACAAATCAATAGTAATGCCGATCAAAATCAGACCGTGTTATCCATACCATTTATAATTATTTATCCAAATAAATAATTTAATATTCAAGACTGTCTCAATACCTGATGATTACTCTTTGAAAGATTGAAATCGGACATTCCATACAAAAGATATCATGAAATTAAAATAAAAATACACGCCGGCGGCGGCCGCCACGCAGCGCATCGAGTAACTAACTCGACGAGAGTAATTGCATGTGGCACTTTCTCGAGTAGGATCTCCTGAAAGTCAATACGTTTTGATGCAACCTACAAATACCGCAGCTAACGTAGTACAAAAGTGCCTTTAAGAAAGGCATATAACTGTATTCTAATTTAATGATTCATGGTTGTTTTAATTAGCATGCTTATAACTAAAATATCTGTATATATTTATGTATACCTACTAATTTTATTAATATCTATAGTATAGCACACAACCATACAAAGGCCGGCTTTAAATTTTTTTTTTTTAACTTTACACATCTCATACATTGACCTGACTCCGTGGTAAGTCGCTTAAAGCACTTGTGTTACGGACAACAGACAATAGAGGAATCGCAAATATAATACTTAAATACATATATTTAACAACCAGATACAGAACAAACACAAATATGACCATATAAATATTTGTACTGGGTGGGGATCGAACCCACTTGGCGAATCTTTTAATAAACATACGAGTATATATTGTTTTGTATATTTAAAAGTTATAAAGATATTATATCACATTGCTAAGTAATTTCTCTAACACTCTTACCCTCCAAACCGAAGAAATGCGAACACTGCTGTTTGCCGGAAGAAATAGGTCAGAGTGAGGTACCAATGCAGATGATCATGCAAGAGGTCTACCTTCAGGTAACGGCTCTAGTTTCAAAGACTTCGACTCTCACCTTGCCTCATCAGCTCGAAGTATGTAGTGTTTACTTCAGCGTAGAACTGCGTGAAGTACCTTGCGTCTGTCCACACCAGGGCTCTGTCGCTTGTCACCACCACCGTACCGGAAGACCCCCTGAGTCCGGACAGCCATTCGCGACGGGCATCGCTGGGCGCAATGTACTGAGACTGAAAATAATCATCGGCATCATCATATCAGCCATTAGCAGTCCACTGCTGGACATAGACCTCCCCAAGAAAGGGGGAATTTTGCTCATAATTGCCGTGCTGGGTAATAGCAGAGGGCAGCTTTCGCAACGACGATGTTGCTGCCCATCCCTGTCCAGTGCATTTGAGCTGCACTGTTTTGGATGGATATACCACCATCTGTCAGTTCTGGTACTTTTGTCGCCTCTCACGACACCTGGTACAGGGGGAGTTACTATTCTACTCTGTCAGTACCTACGGCTTGATGTACTTTGTAGTAATCTTCAAAAATTATAACCTATATGATATATCATTGACATTCACATATCATGATGATGCTGATATATAATAATCATTCTATATCACTTACGATGTGAGCGTCAGCTGTAGGCACTATGTACGCGTCGACTCCATTTGCAGCCAACACGTTTCTGACCGCAGTAAGTCTTTCCAAACTATTGTCGTTGTTTCTTGCAGATGCGAGTACTCCTGAAATATACATTTATATTGTTAAGTGACTGTATCATTGTTATCATCGAATCCCGTGGGAATTCTGCCATTTCCTGGTATAATAACCTTTGCTACAGTTCGTCTTCAACATCATAAGCAGTAATAATTTTTATGAATTATGGTTGAATTTCGAACACCGGGCGACTACTATACATGAATACATTTAACATTCACACAGAACACAAATGTTTGTTCTGGGTGGGGACCGAACCCACGACCCTTGTTGCACAAGATAGAGATACTGCTTAATGCACCCTCGGGCATGTCAAATGATAAAATACACTTGATAAATATATGACCAATCTCGACAAACATACGGTCCGAGAATTATTAAAAGTATATCACTACCGCTACCTTTTTTGCCTTGAAGATATTATGTCACATTACCCAGTAAACTGTGAGGTACCGGCTGAGTAGAATAGTACCTCCCCTTGTACTAGGTGTCGTAAAAAGCGACTAAGTTACCAGAACCGACAGGTGGCGATATATCCATCCGATACAGTGAAGCTCATGTATACAGGGTGGGAATGGGCAGCAGCACCCTTGTCGCGATAGTTGCGATAGTGCCAACAGGCTTGCCCAGCGCGGTAATTATGGGAAAAATTCCCTCTTTCTTGGGGAGGCCTATGGAGTACCAGGCGCGGATCCAGTCCTCAAACAAGATTGTGGAGACACCTCAAAATCATGCAATTTTTTTGACCGACGATTATATCTACCGACCCAATCGATGTTCTTGAGGCCAGAACTCGGCTAGTGACATTGGAACCAAGTGTAAGTCGGAGTATCATCTTAATGGTCAAAAGTCTATCAGAGTTTTGGGTATACCCATCGTGCCCTCAACAGTGGATCCGCCCTTACTACCTTCAAAGGGTGAAAATTCAAACACTGCTGTTTGGTGGTAAAATGTGAGAGTGAGGTACCAATGCAGACGACCATTGTATGAGGTCTAAATGGGGAGTGATATACAAATATTAAAAAGTAAACATACCATACTGCGGCATTTCTGGTTCAGCCCAGTTGTTATAATGTGTCACTGGTATATGGCCTATGACCATATTGATCGATAAACTAAAACAAAAAGGGGACATTATTAAAAAAATGGTAGAGCTGAGGTACCAAAAACGACAGATGGCGGTATATCCATCAGAGGCAGTGCAGCTCGAATTCATAGGGTGCGGATGAGCAGCAGCATACCGTCGATCAATATGTCGTCGAACGCGGCAATTATGGACAAAAAACCTCCTTTTTTGTCCATAATTGCCGCGCTGGGCAAACGTGTTGGCAATCGCCGACAGCAGCTTTCGCGACTGAAATGCTGCTGCCTATACCCGCCCTGTGCATTTGAGCTGCACTGTTTCAGGTGGATATACCACCATCTGTCGCTTCTGGTACCTTAGTCGCCTCTTACGACACCTGTTGCAGTGAGGGGTACTATTCTATTCTGCCGGTACCTCACGGCACTCAACCTCAATTTAAAGTAGATGAAATAGTGGTTTTGCTATGAGCAAAATATAGATGAGCATATTAAAATAGATAGCGTAGAAAAATAACATCATAGATCTAGCAAGCATTTCCTATTTTACAATAAGTCCCTCTATTAGGTAACCGATTCTGAGGCATCAATTCTTTGAATGCCATCTCTTACTGTCCTCGAAGCACAAACACTACCTACACAGTACCGCACCGCACCTGCAGTACCTTCGCAGCGCATACTTCATTTCGACAGACCAACCGAGTTCACTCAATCTTCTTTTGTTCTTAATAAGCCTAAAATCGGTTAAGGCTTATCCCATTCCATTTTTATCACACAAGCATAGTCAAGGACCCCTTGCCTTGAGTTCGCAGAGTGTATAATCTATAGCTAAAGAACGTCATCATCTTTATATTTGCTGGAAGAAGTCCAATGCACACAGGCCTTCCCAAGTGATCTCCAATAGGATCGGTTCTGCATCCAGCTCGATCCTGCGGTTTTAGTCAGATCGTTTATCTAACTTGTAGGCTTGCTCTGCTGTGATTGCCGGTGCGTGGTCTACACAACTTAAGAGCTCCATCTACCGTCGATTCTGCGTACTAAGTGCCCACTGCTATTTCAGCTTGCAAATCCGCCGGACTATATCGAAACTTTAGTTATTTTGCGCTCGTTTGAAATAAATAAAATAAATACTTACAAAACTCCAAAGGCGAGCAACATTCTTGTTGCCATTGTGGCCGATCAGAACAACGAAATGATCAGTAGATTATATGTTATCAAATAATATTTGTTATCAATACAATATATGTAATATAATATTATCTTGTGGATTTAGATAATGACAATAACACTGTCTTAATGTAAAATTGAGGACGAATGTACGATTGTGTAATCTGCACGAAAATATTAATTACACAAACATACACATTCATTTGCAAAAAAAACAGGCACCTAAGCAATGAACCATTTTGAATGTAACTATTAGTTTCTTTGATAATTATAGGTAGTTTTACTTTCACGATTTTGAGAATGAATAAGCAAATGATCGTTTTCGCCAGTATTATCATAAAATTTTGATAAAATGTATGGCAAAGTACACTTGTAGTGTATGCTCGCTAGTAGTGCATATGCTCGTAAAGTAAAAGTTAACAAAGATTTTTGATCGTTTCTTCTTTAATAAAGTAAAAGCAGATAAATGTTTAGTATCGAGTGTGACCCCCACTAGCTGAAATCACAGCTAGAATTCGTCTGGGTATGCTAGCGAGGATATCCCGGATACTTGCTTGCGGAAAACGTTCTTCAGCTCTCTGATGGTCTGTGGAGCCGGTTGTACTGATCTCACGCGTCGTTTCAGAACGTACCAGACATGCTCTATAGGATTGAGGTCGGGACTTCGAGCTGGCCAATCCAAACGACGAATGCCGACCTCTTGCACATACGCTTCCACATCGCCAGACCGGTGGGCGCGAGCGTTTTCATCCATAAAAAATGAGTTTTCGCCTAAAGCGGCCAATGCGGGTTGTGCATGAGGAATTAGAACTTCCACTATGTATCGATGTCCACTCAGTGAGCCGTTTTCAATGAAGACTAACTCTGTACGACCCATTGAATTTATTCCTGCCCAGAACATAACACCATAAGGTGTAATTTCTTTAAAACAAGCCTCTGCAAAGCGTTCTCCTCGTCTTCGTAGCACTCGCCGACGTCGATTTTCACCAAACAGATATCCTGGCTTCATCGGAGAACAATACCCTATTCCAGTCGTCGTTACAACGCAACAGACAGACAGAGTTACTTACATCTATACATACATTAAAATAAAATAAAAGCGTCTGTCTGTAGTATTAAAATAACCGCTTTCTACTACATGCATATGAATGCATATACGGTATATAGCTATACGACTTTGGAATCAGCTTTCGTTGAATATTAAGATATCTTAAAACAATTTTATCCTAAAACGCTTTCTCTGTACTTTATTTACCGATGCTGCTTCTCTGGCTTTATAACTCTATTTCTGGTGTACCTACGTTATTTTCCTTATCAATGTATATCTTGTAATATATATATATACTTTATATCATATGTATTTATTGCGTTTATTTATACAAATTGTATGTAACGTTTATCTATTTTGTATATATATTGTCTGCACCACTATATATATTTTTCTGTTTCGTGTAATGGTTGACTGGGAGATAATGTCAACTGCCAATAAGTCCGCCGTTTGTACATTTTGTAATATTTTGTGCAATAAAGTTCAATAAATAAATAAATACACATAACAAAATTTATTTTTTCCCAATTTTGTCTGTCTTGATGTCTATCTATCTGTTTGTTCCGGGTAATATCCGTCAGCTGGACCGATAGACCGATTTGGACGGGACTTTCACTGGCAGATATTTTAGTAATAAGTAGTTATTTGGGCCATATTACATCTCGCTACATCCGAAAGAAATGGAGCATTGATTAAAAATGTGTCAAAAACGGGAAAAATGTGCGTTCGTTGCGTGCGCTGTGTGCGCAGTGCGTGGAAGTTTGTAGTTTGAAAGAAAATGTGCTGCCCAAAGTCACAATTCCACGCGAACAAAGTCGCGGGCACAGCTAGTTTACAATATATCTATATAAACGAACAGTCACGACTCCGGGAACCCGTTCCGATCTCGCGAGCTTTGCGGGCGCGATCGCTGCCGGAAAGTTCACGAGGCACGACCGCTGGGCACGCAGGATGAATACGGGCATCGGACCTCTCATCTATGAGAGGCCACGCCCTCTTTTTCAGTGGCGCTGGAATTGACGTCTGAGTAGTCCAGCAATAGGTTCGTAAACTATAGATTTAGTTTTAAAAAATCTATCATTAACGGAAAGCTACACTATCAGCGAGTAACATAAAATATATTCATCCCTATATTCCAACAGGAACGGGAACAACCTCGGTGAAACCGCCGCACCCTAGGCTAGTATTAAATTCACACATCTCATACGTGTTACGGACTTCAAATAGCAGATGAATTAAAAAAAAACAAAACCTGCACATCCCCGCCGTACCTACTTATATATACTTCCTTCTTTTAACCACCAAAATAGCTTTTGCTCAATCCCTTCTTCCAACAGTCCTTGATTATGCCGATGCCAGTTATCTAGACCTTAAAGAGGATCAACTTGAGAAGCAACTGCGTCTTCAAAACTTCGGTATAAAATTTATTTTCGGTTTACGTAAGTTTGGTCATGTGTCCAACGTTCGTACTAAGCTCAAATGGCTTCCTATTCGACTTCGCAGGAACGCTCATGTCGTCTCTTTGCTATACAAGCTATTGACCTGTCCCTTCCCTCCTACTTATGTTAAAAGTCGCTTCGTGTTCCTCGGGGACAGCCATGAAAAATCCCTAAGATCGTCAGAGATATTATTTATCAATCAAAATGCCTCCACATTCCACAAGCTTCTATAGCAAATCCTTTACAGTTCAAACCGTTCGTTTGAGGAATGCGCTCCCCCTTGAAGTGAGATCTGCTCGTTCTCTTTCTATTTTTAAGGGAATGGTGAAGGATTATTATCTGTCACTTTGATATTCCTTGTTCTGTAACTATATCCTTTCTATGTATTTGAATGTATATATATATATATATTTATTTATTTATTTATTATTGGTTGATGCATTGTATTGTTGCGTTGCATTTTTTTAGGTGTACAATAAACAGTGCATTATTATTATTAAATTCATATTTAACAATGATAAAACAAACACACAACTTTGGAACACCTTACATGAGGTAGACCACATAGAAACGTCGTCTGCATTGGTACCTCACTCTCACCTACCTCTACCGCCAAATAGCAGTGTTCGCATTGCAGTGTTCCGGGTTGAAGGGTGACGCATGGCAGTGAAATTACTGAGTAATGTGACATAATATTTTCAAGTCGCAAAGTTTGTCGCACTTGTGATATCCTTGTGTATAATATATTGTGTATAAATATATGTAAAAAAGTTTTAATTTAGAATTTACAATCATTCATAACCATTATAGTAAAAATAAAAAAATGTAAGTAATGTTAGTTCGGTAGACCTTATTATTGTAGGCATTAAATGCGTCAAGAAGCAGTAGAGGGGGGGGAAACAGATAGCTATCTCATTCTTTATGAGTGACAATCAATCATCATCTCTTTCATAATTTTATGTTATCGAGACAGTAGAGGGGAGCGCAATGTGAAACCGACAGTTCGTATCGTTCTTTATGAGTGACAAACATTAACATCATCTCTTTCTATATGTTAACTCCTTAAAGCGTAAACATAAGATATATATCAAAGAGCAAAGAGCATATGACGTGTTTATCTTTCCATATATATATATATATATATATATATATATATATATACACACATATACTATGTATATATATGTATGTATATAAATAAATTTGTGATATCACCAGCGTGTATAGGACGATTACTATTACGCGGACTGTATGCCTGTTTGTTGACCTAAATAAATTGAGATACACTACGGAATACGCCATCGTGCTAAATTAATAAAAGACCGATTGCATGTAAAAAAGTTTTAATTTAGAATTTACAATCATTTATAACCATTATAGTAAAAATAAAAAAAAAAGTAAGTAGTCTTAGTTCGGTAGAGGCAGTACAGGGGGGGAGAAATGTGAAACAGATAGCTATCTCGTTCTTTATGAGTGATAATCATTATCATCATCTATTTCTATATGTTAACTCCTTAATCCAGAAAGAGCGTCAACATAAGAT
>JACJUM010005599.1:2982713-3017122 GCA_020976665.1 Heortia vitessoides
GATGTCTTTGTGATGTCTTTGTGATGTCTTTGTGATGTCTTTGTGATATCCTTGAGATATATTTAAGATATTACGTCCGTGTATAGTCTGCGGTCACGCTTACTGTACCACTGGAATGTAGAAAGACTTACCCCGGCAGCGGCTCGATGTATCGCCTCGCTTGCATCACTTGACAGCCAAATAGATCTCTTGCGGTCACCGCTCTCGGCCAACTGGTGACAAACAATAATAACATTAGAAAAATATTCTAACATTTACGCGTAGCGTCGCGACATTCGAGCTTCACCTTTGTTCTCGTGGATACACCGCCACCCCTCAGTCGCCTCTTACGACACCTAGTACATGGCTAGGTACTAGTCTACCCGAGCGGTATCCTACAACTTACATTTTCAAATGATACCGCTTTCTGGACACATAATATATCCTTTTAACGGTTTTCAACGCGGTATATTGAACTTATTGAATATTTGAAGTTGAAATACATTAGATTATAGAAAGGGGGGAGGGGGGAGGTGGCTGACATAATTTCTTCAAGACACAAGGTCATGCTAGTGATATCTTTGTGATGTAGGGAAGACGCTTCCTATCACGCGTACTGTATGCTTGTTTTTCGACCTGGTTTGCAAAAAATTATACTCACCGCTATTTGCTGCAAGTATCCCACAATCTCGCCATAACTTTTCCCCTCCAAATCTCCCACCCCTTCGTCCTTTAGCTGCTTTCTAACGTTGTCGGGTAGTGCCCCGTCACCCCAGAAAAGGACGGTAGAGGAAGGCGTGATCACAAGGTACGAGAAGAAGACTGGGTTGTATTCAATGTCGCTACCTCGCAGGTTCAAGGTATCTGAAATGCATGTGCAACCTTATTTCTAAAATGTAGTTTGGTAAAACTAAAAAACACGCTATTAAAATACATTTAACTAAAAAGTAAATCACATGATTTATTAAACGATAAAAATAACGATACAAAAAGAAATATTTTTTGCATCGTTATTTTCTATTTAGTAGTATTTAGAAAAAAATGGGGGTTGCTAGGTCTACGAAGAATATTGCCCAACGCAGGGTGGGGACCCTATGTTATAAAAAATATTATTTATTTTGTTTGATCGCAAACCCCCCCCCCCCCCCTACAAAGGGAAAATTTGCTTATAATTTCCGTGCTGGGCAAGCGCGTTGGAAAACGCAGAGCGCAGCTTTCGCGATGGGGTTGCTGCTGCCCATCCTAATCCTGATACATTTGAGCTACACACACTGTCTCGGATGGATATACCGCCCTGTTTTGGTTCCGGTACCTCAGTTGTCTCTTACGACACCTGATACAGATGGTGGTATAATTCTACTCTGCCGGAACCTCACGGCCATTAGTATAGAAAATAACAATACACGAATAATACCAATAATAAACGAGCGTTTATGAAAGGATTCAAGTAAGAGAAGCGAGAGATATATGCCAAGATCGTAGCAAGAGGAGATCCACGGTCTCTGCCTACCGCAGTGGGACACAGGCGTGATGTATGTATGTATGTATAATAATATTAATGATATAAAAACATACATAAATTAAAGATGGAAACAGTAAAAGATCGGCCTAACCCCATAAAGCGATGTAGAGAGAATAAATCAAAATATATAGGCAGTTGAATCCGTGAGGTTGTATGAGGAGACTGAAATCACCGACAGATGGCGGGATATCCACCCAAATCAGTGTAACTCAAATGGCGGAGATGAGCAGCAGCGTTCCACATCATCTGCGCTCTGCAATTGCCAACACGCATATATAGGCATTATAGGCAATTTCCCGCTTTCAGCCGGTGTCCAGCTGTGGACTTCCAATAGCTGATATGATGATAATGATGATGATGTGGCAGTTGAAGTTGCACATAAAATACATTGACTCACAAGCGATCTCATCCAGCGCAGTTAGGACCAGTGCAGCCACTTTCTTCCCCGACATCTTCTCTCTCAAAATTCCAATCTTCTCACCGGCTGCTTGTCCTGCGAAACGCGAAAGAAAAACTCTAAATCACTTTTTCCCTAATGATTTCATCACGGTTCCTAATTTAACAGATCTATCTATGCAGTCAGGATTGTTGAAATAATTGTACATCATATGAAACGCCATCTATTGTTAGTTAACCTTTTATGTCAATAATTGTTTTGTTATCGAATGAATGAATGAGTGAAACATAAATAAAGTAGTTCTCTGCAAGTCTCCGTTGAGTAACGAGCCTTTTTATTTCATCTCCAAATTATAATAAGGATTAAAAATGCTCATAATGGGTTATCCCCTAAAGAGAGACATATACCACCACGGACTTTTTTGTAGACCTTTCCATAGTGTACAATACTGTAGTACATTATTTTGATGTATCTCGTCGGGTTCAGCCAGCGTTTGCGATGTAAACGCAAACAAATGTGTTTATTTACATCACATTGGATAACTCTAAAATTATCAGTGTTTCTCTACTATATAATGCATGTATTATACATATAAAACTTCCTCTTGAATCACTCTATCTATTAAAAAATAATCAATTACGTTATTTTATAGATCTAAGCATACATAGGGACAGACAGAATAATGTGACTTTGTTTTTTTTATTGATAAAGACAGCTTTGTTTTTTTATTGATAAAGACAGATTTGTTTTTTTTTATTGATAAAGACAGCTTTGTTTTTTTTATTGATAAAGACAGCTTTGTTTGCATGCATAATATAGTAGAGAAACACTGATCATTTTAAAAGTTTCCAAAGTGATGTCGTAAATAAACACACTTATACGCGATTAAATTGCACACATCATTTTACGAATGTTACATTAAGTTATAAGTACGTGACGAATAAAACACAACAGAAGGTCCTCTGCATTGGCACTTACTTTCACCGATTTCAACCAAACAGCTGTGATCACATTGCTGTGTTCCAGTTTGAAGGATGAGAGGCATTGAAATTACTGGGTAATATGACATCAAGTCACGAGGTCGATCACGCTAGTGATATCCTTGCGATGAAACAAGCCTGTATAGGCTGCAGTGACGCTAAGTGTATGCTTGTTTGTGGACTTACCGGTGTATTTAATAGGTAGTGGTATGATGCTGTTGTGGGGACGCGGCGGTGATGGGTCCTGCAGCTGGACCCTCGCATCGTCCACCAGGTTGCCTGGTACTGCTACCAGTTGCATCTTCGCTTTGGCTAACATTGCCTAGAATAATAAAAGTGACAAAACTTAATAAGTCATTCAATTAACAGCCTAGCGTTTTTACTAAACAGCGCCATTCAAGTAGCGGCCTGAATGACATTCAACCGTTTGATCAAAGAGGTCCGGTACCGAAGTGAGGAACTGTACCTTCCACTGTACCAGTTGTCGTAAGAGGTGGCTGAAGTACCGAAACCGACAGATGGCGGTATATCCGAAACAGTGTCACTCAATTGCAAACAGGGCGGGAATGGGCAGCAGCATACCCGTCGCGAAGCTACGCTTGCAATTGCCAACACGCTTGCCCACCAAAATTGGCCCTTTCTTGGGGAGGTCTATGAACAACAGTCGACTCCAATGGCTGACTTGATAAAACAACAAATATTTGATTTGTTTGTTGAATCCCTCTTCATGATATTACTGTAAATTAATATGGTAATTACTTAGGTACACTTGCAACTGCTGCCATCTGTCACTACGAGAGATTCTATAACCAAATACTAGGGATTCATACCTGCAAGGGAGTCCAATCCTCCCTGGTCATGGTGTACGGATCAGCGCCGATCGTCGACCCTTCTGGCAGGTTGGTCGAAAACCACTTATCCATGGTCGGAGTGTCTGGGAGCGCTGAAGACGTATACAATGCTGTATCATATGCCGTGAGGTGCAGGTAAAGTAGTATAGTACCTCTCCCTGTACCAGGTGTCGTAAGAGGCAACTAAGGTACAAGAACCGACAGATGGCGGTATAGCCATTCGTGGCAGCATCCCCGACGCGAAATCGCCTGTCAGCGCGGCAATTATGGGCAAATCCCCCCTTAAGAAAGGGGGGAACAGTGGACTTCCAATGGCTGATATGATGATGATGTTTAACACTATTTACTATAGAGATTCGAGTTTAACATTTACTAAGTCTAAATGAAAAAATCAAGTCTCATGCTTCAGACGGGGCTCGAACCTGCATGTTTCACAAGCTGGGGGGCTGCACTAATAATAATATACACTTTATTATACAACAATAAAAACAACACAAGAAAATCACAAAAACATGGAACAGTAGGTACAAGAGGCGGCCTTATCGCTCAATGCAATCTCTTACAGCAACCTTTGGATAGAAATAATGTTAAAGCTGGTGGTAGTTTAAGCTGTATTTAGTACAACAAACAAACATACATATATATTAACATGTACAGGATACTGTTACAGTATAAAGAAAATCAAAGTGATAGATAATACTCCTTCACCATTCTCTTAAAAATAGAAAGAGAACGAGCAGATCTCACTTCAAGGGGGAGCGCATTCCTCAAACGAACGGCTTTAACTGTAAAGGATTTGCTATAAAAGCTTGTGGAATGTGGAGACATTTCGAGTGATAAATTCTCAGACGATCTAAGGGATTTTTCATGGCTGTCCCCGAGGAACACGAAGCGACTTTTAACATAAGTAGGAAGAAAAGGACAGAACAATAGCTTGTATAGCAAAGAGACGACATTCCTGCGAAGTCAAATAGACCTAAGTGCTACCGACACTATAGCAAACACCTCAATATTTTCTCTTTGTGATGATGTTCGCTTGACAACCCTGGGGTGGGTACAGTCCCCCCCCCCCCCCAATGCGCCTTTGACCCCCCACTGAACATGCTATATACTACAAAGTGACTCACACTGCTTCATCAGGGTCCAAACAGCGTTGTCTGTTTCTTTTTCGAACTGTGTGTAATACCGGCCATCGGTCCAGACGAGGGCTTGAGATGACGTCACCACGGCCGTGCCAGCGGAGCCCTTGAAACCGGACAGCCATTCCCGGCGGGCGTCCACCGCCGCTATGTATTCTGACTGGAAGTATATAAATAAATAAATACATAAGTGAATTCCCACAACATCTTATACATCGACCTGACTCCATGGTAAGTCGCTTAAAGCACTTGTGTTACGGACGCCAGCTAACAGAGGAATCACAAATATATTACTTTAATACACATATTTAACACCCAGACACAGAAAAAACATAAATATCATCATATAAACATTTGTTCTGGGTGACGATCGAGCCCACGAACTTTGGCGCAAAAGACGGATAACCATCAGCGCCATCGGGCCATCCCCACTAATATTATAAATGCGAAAGTAACTCTGTCTGTCAGTCTGCCTGTTACGCTTTCCCGCCGTAACCTCTCAACCAATTCTGACGAAATTTGGCACAGACTATCTCTAGACCCTGAGAAAAGACAACGGGCTATTTTTTTATCCGATACAAGGGTTGTAAGGGGTCGAAAGCAGGGATGAAAAGTTATATGAAAGTATCGCTATTTTTAGAGCTAGAAACTTGAAACTTATTTTGCATTCCATTGACTCAATATAAATAAACATGACATTCAAAGTTTATATAAGTTAAGGCAAAGAGGTATGGTACCCAAAAAAAATATTCCAACAATTAGACGAAATCGCGGGCACAGCTAGTTCAAAACAAAAGTTATGTTTATCTGTACATACATTGTGAGCGTCAGCTGTGGGGATGATGTAGGCAGCGAGCGCGGTGGGCTGGCTCGCCATCAGCGCTCTAAGCGCTGTCAAGCGCTGCAAAGACATCCCTGGTGCTGGAAATGGAAAGCAAAACCGGCCAACTATCACATTTAGTGGTATGATACTTCCTACCCTTCATAGCTTCAAAATCGTTTCGTGTTCCTTGGTGAAAGCCACGAGAAATCTCTCAGGTGATCAGGGAACCTTATACTGATGACGCCTGTGCAATCCACAACGTTTTTCAGTAAGCCCTTCGCGCTGGGCTGTTCGTTTGTGGAATGCACTCCCGCTTAATATTAGATGCACGCAGTCCCTGCCTGTATTTTAAACGGTCGGTGAAGGATCACTTTCTATCATTATAGTTATATCTAATTAGGTTCCCTTACATAAAGTCTATTTATATTATTTCTTTTTATGAAGGTACGCTTAGCACTCATTTATGGGAAATATTCCCCGCTAAATTGTAGGCCTATGCTTCAGCATCATCATCCCCATAGCTAACATAAGCCCCCCCCCCCCCCCCAAAAGCGAAATAATAATATTCACACATACATTGACTTGCCAACTCTCAAGCACTTGTGTTACGGACGTCAAGCAACAGAGGAATCACAAATGTAATACTTAAATACTATATTTTTAACACCCAGACACAGGACCAATATAAAAATCATCATATTTGTCCTGGGTGAATATAAATAATGCAGTGGGGTACCAGAATGGAAAAAAGAGGGTAAGGTACCAGAATGGCGGTATCTATCCAAAACAGTGCAGCTCAAATTCACAGATCGGGGATTTTTTTTCGGAAGAACCTATTGCTGTACTCCTCAGACGTCAATTCCGGCGCCATTAAAAAAAGTAAGCGGGGCCTCTCATAGGTGAGAGGTCCAATGCCTGAAATTATTATGAGTACCCCGCGGCCGCGACCGCGCGTTTAGCTACGGTCGCGACCGCAAGGCTCGCGGGATCTGAGCGGGGTGGACGGGGATGAGCAGCAACATCCCCGTTACAAAAGTTACGCTCTGCGATTGCCAACACCCTTGCCTAGCGGGGCAATTATGGACAAAATTCCCCCAGCTTTTGCTGGCCTATGTCTTACAGTGGACTTCCAATGGCTGATATGATGACAATGATGAATATATTTGACAGGATCACTACCATCTGCGCCATCGAGACTGTGAATTGTGCCGATGAAAATTTGCCTGTCTTAACTGTCGCCATGACAGATGTGGTGGCAATCGAAGAAAACACTTCTTTTCATTTGAGTCACCCTGTATTAGGTGGACCTACTACTTCACCGGACCTCAGCACGAGTGGACGTCGTTTGCAAAAGAGGAGGTCTGAGTGAGCCCATGTGTGGTCGGTATTTGCTCGCTTCTCTGCAAGTAATCATGGTTGCAGAGTGCCTGAGGTTATGTTGTTGTGTAGTCAAAAATAGCTAAGATCCCTTACCGGTATGGTTTCTCACGATGACTTGTTTGCTCGCGGCCTCATTTACAGCCACTCTGAAACCAAAAGAGGTATACGGTTAAATCACCATATTGACCACACAGCAATCTTCCAAAAAGTGTTCTCACAGCAGTTTTTCAATAATCTAGAGGAAGACCTCATCTAGAGGTCGTCTGCAATGGTATCTCATCATACCAGCCATTGGAAGTTCATTGCTGGACGTAGGCCTCTCTAAAAAAGGAGGTATGCTGTCCGTAATTGTCGCACTGGGCACGCGTGTTGGCAATCGCAGAGCGCAACTTTCGCAACGGGAATGCTGCTGCCCATCCCCGCCTTGTGCTTTTGAGCTGCACTGTTATGGATGGATATACCGCCATCTGTCGTTTCTGGTACCTTAGTCGCCTCTTACGACACCTGGTTCAGTGGAAGATACTATTCTACTCTGCCGGTACTACTGTCATCTCTTGGCTTGAATTGCTGTTCCGGTTGAAGGGTGAGAGAGGCAGTGAAATTACTGGGTAATGTAACTTGTGATATCACGAGCGTATATAGGCTATGTGACGCTTACTGTAACGAGGACTGTATGCTTGTTTCTTAACTTCATCATATAATTACGGAATTATTTTTTTTTAATTTATCCATAAACTTGTACCGCCCTGCGGTTTTTACCGCGTAGTTCACTTTCCCATAAGTTATTGTAGATAAATCATAGCTGATGTTACTTGTTGATAATGTAAGTTTCTAACAGTGAAACAGTTTTTGAAATCAGTCCACTAGTTCTTCCACGATACAAACGTACAGATATACAAAACCCGTTCGCAATTTTCTATTCCAGGTAGGGATCTCCAATAACAAATGTAGCCTTCCATTAATAAACACATACATATATAAATCACGTCTGTCTCCCACTGCGGTAGGCAGAGACTATGGATCTCCACTTGTTACGATCTCGGCATACCTCTCTCGCTTCCCTTCTCGCATTAGTCCTTTCATACACGCACGTTTATTCTTTGTACTTCTGACCTGGTCCTTTAATACCTCTTCTACCTGGATATGTCCGCCTCGGTTCCTATACCAACTCTTCCATTCACTTCCGCTCTATTTCTCTATATTTGTGCAGTCTTTATATATCTATTAGTGAAAGTATTTCCAAAATCGAAAAAAAACTGCACCATTTACTCACGTTATCAAGGCAAAAGATAATTTCACATAGATAATTAACATTGTCTGTATATACATACATATGTATATATATATTACATTACATAAAATCACTATCTAATTTTAATCGCAAAAAAATGCGCCACTTAAGTATATCACATAATGCATTAATCATTTAGAACTAAATAATTCCTTGTCAAACTTTTGACTGTTGTTCGGCATATGCCAACAGCTTATCGAAGACATAGAATACAGAGGCCAGACTGTTAAAGTTTTTATATCTCTATATAACTGTTCATGACAGCGGTTCTCAATCTGTTGGATTGAAGAAAGCTTAAATAGTGAATAGAGAGCGGAAGTGAATAAAAGAGTTGGAATAGGACGACCGAGGTGAACATAGCTTAACCAGGTAGAAGAGGTATTAAAAAAGGGCCAGGTCAGAAGTACCAAGAATAAACGAGCGTGGATGAAAGGACTAATGCGTGTAAGGGAAGCGTGAGAAGTATGCCAAGATCGTACGTAGCAAGTGGAGATCGATAAAGTCTTTGCCTACCACAATGGAACACAGGCGTGATGTATGTAAATAGTGACTTGGAAGCCGATATCATATATCCACTTGAAACGTTTTATCTCAAACGCACAGGGCGGGGATGGGCAGCAGCAGCCTTGTCGCTTAAGCTGCGCTCTGCGATTGCCACCACGTATGGGCAAAATTCCCTCTTCCTTGGGGAAGCTTATGTCCAGCTGTGGTCAAAATTTTACTATCGGTTGTGAAATATCGATAGATTTCTATAGACTAATTTGTTGGTTTCACTCTTGCGCATGTAATTTTTTATTTGATTAAATAGAAAAACATGCAATTTTTTTCACGGTAAAAAATAGCATATGTGTTATTATTTTATTTCTTTTTGTTTTACTTCTGTAGAAAATAAATAAATTCACACGACATCGCATTACGATGACTTGACTCAGAGTTAAGTAGCTTAAAGCCCTTCTGTTACGGATGTCAGACAACAGAGAAATTACAAATATCATACTTAAAATATAAATCACACCTAGACACAGAACAAATACAAATACTCTACAAATAAAAATTTGTTCTGGATAGGGATTCAACCCATGACCTTTGGCATACAAGACAGGATCACCACCACCATCTGCGCCATTGGGCCCGTCATGTAATGTTATTACAAACAAGTCTATATCTGTACGAAATCACATCTAAATCCCTTAAGCCGTTCTGCCATGAAAGTGCATCAAATATCCAACCAAGCAAAGTTTCAAGTGTCTAATATTAATATACCCATGAACTTAGACGGGCCCGATGGCGCAGATGGTAGTGATGTTGTCTTTTGCGCCAAAGGTCGCGGGTTCGGTCCCCACTCAGGACAAATATTTACACGAAGATATTTATGTTTGTTCTGTGCCTGGGTGTTAAATAAATGTATTTAAGTAGTATATATATTCCTCTCTCTCCTGTTGTATGATGTCCGTAACACAAATGATTTAAGCGACTGATCACGGAATCAGTTAATGTATGAGATGTTGTAGGAATTCATATACTTGTCTAAATTACCCACAAACCTCAAACTGTCGGTCGAAAAAAATGGGTCAGCGTACAACACTTTGGGAACCTCTGCCCTCAATCACCAGGCAATCCAATTCGTTTACATTAGAATAGCTAGACCAGTATAAATTGAGTTGGTCCTTCAAAAGCAAACGTACAGCCTGCAGACCCATACATATTGGACGCTTTGATTTGTCGTATGGCTGACCCGATAACCTTTTCGTTTTGAAGTCCACCGAATATTAACCGTCCCACTTGGCAATAGAGTTCAATTTCGAGTTTTAGTTTCAAAAGATTTGTCAATGCAGTTATCGACACAGTTACAGAAGTAGCTTTTGCCTAACAAATATTGTTTTCAACTGGGCCGATGGCGTGGTAGTGATCCTGGCTTGTGAGCCAGAGGTCGTACGTTCAACCCCCACCAAAAACAAGTATTATTATGATTAACTAGTTGATCCGACAGACGTTGCCCTGTCTTAACGATGGCCTAGGACATAGGCCTCCCTAAGTGATCTCTACAGGACCTTGAGGAGATTGTATGCGGCCTGTGTCCAGCGCGATCCTGCGGTTTTAGTCAGATCGTCTGTCCATCTTGCGGGTAGACGTCCTACGCTGCGCTTGTCGGTACGTGGTCACCATTCTAGAACCTTACGACTCCATCGGCTATTAGTTCTGCGTATCAAATACCCTGCCCACTGCCACTTCAACTTACCAACAATATCTCATACATTGACCTGACTCCGTGATTAGTTGCTACAAGCACGAGCGGTATGGACATCATAAAACAGAGGATTCACAAATATATAACTCAATTACATATATTTAACACCCAGACACAAAACAAACAAATATATGCATGCATAATATAGTAGAGAAACACTAATCCGATCATTTTAAAGGTTCCCAATGTGATGTAAATAAACATATTCTTTTATGATTACCTTTTATAAGATTGCATAGCAAACGCTGGCTGAACCCGACGAGATAGATCAAAGTAATGTACTACAGAATTGTATACCTTTAAAAGTATACAATAGAACCGCGGTGGTGACGGGCCCGATGGCGCAAAAGGTAGTGATCCTGTCCTGTGCGCCAAAGGCCGTGGGTTCGATCCCTACCCAGGACAGATATTTATACGTAGATATTTATGTTTGTTCTGTGTCTGGGTGTTAAATATACGTTTTTAAGTATTATATTTGTAATTCCTTTGTTGTCTGGTGTGCTTTAAGGACCTTAATAGGGAATCAGGTCAATGTATAAGATGTTAAGGGAATTTATGTATTTATATGTCTATCTCTTAGGGATAACCCTCAATAACCATTTTTATCCTCATTGCACCCGGGCAAAGCCAAAGCGAATTGCTAGTTTTACATATAAATATGGGTACATACCTTCGAATAAAGTTTACATTTACATGGTTAGGCTTTAAACTTTCCAAACACAAAGTTGTTAGTAACTATAATACAAATGTTTGTATGTTTGTAACGCGATCACGATTGTAATACTAAACCAATTATTATGATATTCTAAACACAAATTGATGAAAGTACGGAAAATGGGTGTAATGTATAACAAATCCAGAAAATATCTAGCGAGCGAGGTCACGAACAAAATCAGTCACAAACAGAAAGGAATAACTCTGATCTCGGGCTATCAACTCCCTCCTCCCTATCAACAAACACCCCGTCTCCCGTTTCTAATCGAACAATTTCCGCGCTCACCCCTCGCTTCCAAACCCACCCCACTATAACGCGGATAGTTACACCGAACACCGCATAGATGTCGCTGAACCAAGTTAGAACACGCAAACGGCATTTTGCAGCCGGCCCCTTATTTAGTCGATTTCGCGGTCCAAACGGCAGAGGTTTGCGATTTACGTCTAGGTGTTGAAGACCCGCTGAAGGATCAACACCAGACAGATCACGATTTTTTAATCGATAAGTTAGATCCTCATAACTGTTATTAGCAGAAATTTTTGTAGCCTTGGTACTGTCCCAAGAGGTGCCAGGGCATGAAGACTCTAGAACTCGACAGGCGCCTTGCATTGATGCCTATATCTATGGCATAATTTTCATTACATAACAATAAACAATCATAATTGTTTCTTGCATATAACTCACGATGGCGTAATTCTCGTTCGGGCTAATTATTCGTACAAAAATCTAATATTACTACGCTTATACAGAACTAGTTGTGCCCGCGATTTCGTCCGCGTAAAATAAGTTTCTTTGGGTACCATACCTCTTTACCTTAATTTATATAAACTTAGAATGTCATGTTTATTTATATCGAACCAATGGCCTGAAAAATAAGTTTCAAGTTTCTAGCTCTACAAATAGCGATACTTTCATACAACCTTTCGACCCCTTACAACCCTTATTACGACAAAAAAAGGCCCTTGTACTTTCTCAGGGTCTAAGGAACTGAATTGTGCTACCGCCGGTCTGTCCCACCGCCGGTGAACGCGGTATGGTACAAATATAATGCCAGCGTGATATTTCAGGACTAGTCGTAGATTAACCGTCACCACGCCCGTTGGAAGATATTATGCCACATCACCCAGTAATATCACTGCCTCTCTCACCCTTCAAACCGGTACACTGCTATTTGGTAGAAATAGGTGAGAGTGAGGTACCAATGCAGTCGAAATTTCTATGAGGTCTGTATTTGACGGGTCGAATGGCGCAGATTATAGTGATCCTATCTTATGTGCCAAGGGTCGTGGGTTCGATCCCCTACCAGGACAAATATTTATATAATGATATTGAGTTGATACGTGAGACACGGGCAGATTAGAATAGTACCTCCCACTGCACCAGGTGTCGTAAGAGACGACTGGGATACCAGAACCGACAGATAGCGGTATATCCAACCGAAACAGTGCAGCTCGATTGGGCAGAGCGGGGATGGGCAGTAGCATCTCCGTCACGAATGCTGCACTCTGCGATTGCCAACAAGCTTGCCCATCGCGGCAATTATGGGCAAACAATCTCCTTTTTTGGAGAGGCTTTCAATGACTGGTATAATGATGATGCTATCCCCTAAAAGTCACTATTCTACGTTAAGTCGCGGGCACTGCTAATATCTTTATAATATAAACAGTTAACAGACAGACAGAAATTTCGCATTCATTACATAAATGCGGCAGCCACTTAGACTTGGTTGGTCCCAGGGTGGGGAATGGGGGAGGCGGGCCTCTACGCTAGGGCAATGACCCCACAGCTCCCGGCTACCTACATGTCAAATTCAATCCATACGAATTAAATTGAATTGTCTGTTCGTTATATAAATGAACTGCTTTTTGTTTAATGCATAAAGATGTATACACTAAAAAAAACAATTTTTAAAATTTTTGTCTGTTCGAGGTAATCTCTAAAAAGGTTGGACCGATTTTGATGGGACTTTCACCGATTTGGATGTTAGGTATAACATTAGTGATTCCTCTGTTGTCCGATGTCCGTAACGCGAGATGTGTGAATTTTGTTAAGTATTATTGAGTTGTATTTGTGATTTCATATTAAAGGGGACGATTGTATTGCATCCGGATCCGTCTGCACCGATGGAAGTAATCTTATCTTGCGCGGCAAGATTCGTGAGTTTGATCCCCATCAAGGACAAATATTTATATAATGGATATTTGTATTTGTTCTGTGTCTCGGTGTTAAATATGTGTATAATTATTATATTTGTGATACCTCTGTTATCTGATATCTGTAACAGAAGTAGTCTAAACAACTTATCTCGGAGTCAGGTCAATGTATGCGATCTTGTGTGAATTCACTACAAACTAACTGTGCCCGCGACTTCGTCTAACTTCAACAGCGCACGCAAAGAAAGCTCTCAACGTATATTACTCTATGTTTCAGGTTAATATCGATTGCGAAGTTTTGACAGATTTGTACATGTTGCAGTATGTACTGGTAATCGATTTTAATTAATGTTCGCTTCACTGTGTACAGTTTGATCCAACTTGGGAGATATTAGAGTTTGTATCTCAATTTAACGTCGCAATATTGTTTTCGAAAGTACACAGTTAAGACGGGACGAGAATTCAATTTATTGTTATACTATATGGATTCGATGGCACATTCGGTTCAGTCCCTATCAAGTGTGGCAACGGTCGTGCGTTCGATCCCCGCCCCAAACATATGTGCGTGTTAAATTTGTATATAGGTATTACATTTGTGATTTCTGTGGTTCAATGTCCGTAATGAACTTTAGGCGGCTTATTTCCATGTCAAGAAATATTGGGTACAATTCATTAAATTTTTTTTTTTTTTATATTGAATGAGGCGAGTTATGATGTGAAAATATGCGTTTGTTTGTCACGATTCCATCATAAACTTATTTTAAATATTATTTCACCATTAGAAAGTTAAATTTTCACCGAACAACAAAGCTTTATGAAGAACATCTTCATCATCATCATATCAGCCACAAGACGTCCACTGCTGGACATGGACCTCCCCAAGTAATCTCCAATAGGACCGGTTGTATGCGGCCTGTGTCCACCGCGATCCTACGGTTTTAGCCAGATCGTCTGGCCATCTTGCGGGTGGACGCCCTACACTGCGCTTGCTGGTACGTGGTCTCCATTCTAGAACCTTACGACTCCATCAACCAGCGGTTCTGCATACCAAATGCCCTGCCCACTGCCACTTCAACTTACTAACAAATAATTAATAATAGAAAATATTAAATTATATTTAAAAACCACAAGCAGTTTCCCTGCGGTAAGTTCTAGAACTATACTAACTTATGCACACCCCTTTTACAATTTTAAGGGATGATTTTGAAAAAACAAAAATTTACACGTGTTTCATGACTTTCAATGATGAACCTTGAAACTTAAGTAGAATAACTTCGAAAACACTACAGTTTCATACAAACTAAGCACCACTGATTTACCAATTTAGGGGACGTTTTTCTAAATAACCTTTCTTTCGTTCATTCGTTCCCCTATATTATAAAAGGAACCCTTGTACAAAGTTGACCCTTATAGTTTGAGCACTGCGTTGATATGTCTGTCAGTTCATCAGCCATTCAGTCAGCTTATCCTTTTATATATATAGATATATACATAAAGGTCGCTTCCCTCAGCATTTTCATACTTCAGTGACTTTAATAATATCAATCGTTTATCTACCCAACTGGAAGTCGGGGCCATTTTGAGACGCATAAAGGCCACCACCTTGGCCTGTGGTAAGCAATTTTACACGTCTTTAAATAATAATACACTTAAATATTACCGACAATAGTATTTATAGTTATAATAATATACTTTTTATTGTACAACAATAAAAACAACACAGAAACATGGAATAGTAAGTACAAGAGGCGGCCTTATCGCTGAACGCAATCTCTTACAACCTTTGGATAGAAGAATGTATAGAATTCCATTTGACTACAAGTGATCGCGATGCGGACTAGCGTACTATATAGCATTAATGCAAAATAGCGTACTATATAACTTTAATTAAAACATATAAATAAAAATAGTGTGTCTCTTTGTTGCATAAAAATTACTGCTTTTTACTAAATGCATATATATAATTATAATAATAATAATAATTCCCACAACATCTCATACATTGACCTGATTCCGTGGTAAGTCGCTTAAAGCACTTGTGTTACGAATGCCAGACAACAGAGGAATCACAAATATACTACTTAAATACATATATTTTACACCCATACACAGAGCGAACACAAATATCATCATATAAATATTTGCTCTGGGTGGGAATCGAACCCACGACCCCTGGTGCACAAGACAGGATCACTACCATCTGCGCCATCGGGCCCGTCATATACACGGTACATATACAAAAAATGTTTGTCTGTCTGTTAGCATATTTTTTGTTATTCAAACTACAAACTTCCACGCAGTGCACGCACCATTTTTGATTTATGATCTGCTCTTTTTCATGGCGTTATAATAATAGCAATAATATACTCTTTATTGTACACAGAAAATTACATAAAAAATAAAAACATATAATTATAATACAATTGGCGACCTGATGATGTCATGTGATGTTGTATAGTTACTGCTTATTATATCAGCTATCTGCCCGTGAAAGTCCCGTCAAAATCGGTCCAGCTGTTTAAGAGATTACTTCAAGCAAACAAAATTCTCTTTGACGGGCTCGTTGGCGTAGATGGTAGTGACCCTATCTTGCGCGAGTTCGGTTCCCATCCAGGTCAAATATTAATATGATTTCTGTCCTCATTGCACACGTACGAAGCAAGGCCGGGTTGCTAGGTCTTGTATTAAGCAAATCTATATTTAAGATTCTTTTGCTGTTTTACGATTTTAAAATGTTTACGATAGGCCTATTTAAATATAGACATTGATTTCACTTTTACCATATTGACAATCAAATGTACAATTCGCGTTATAGTAAGCGTTACCGCAACCTATTGGCTATGTGCAAAGCGAGTAGTGGCGGACAGACAACGACCGCAGCGCACCACACGGCAGAAATTGGAAACATATGCGGATGATCAGCTGTCAAGTGTGTTGATTGCAGTACAAAACCAAGCAAAGAAATGGGCCATGACTGTTGTTGCGTTGTTAACTGCAAAAACAACAGCCTCAATAGCAAATGTAAATTTTACATTTTCCCACGAGCGCCCTATGAATGAATTTATTCAACCCCAACCGCTTGTGACCCATAAAGGATACCAAGTCCATGTTTTCTGAGTTGATATTAAAAGAAACCACATTTACATGCAATCGATAAATCTATAATGATCACGGTGATGCTGAAATCAAAGTAGATATTGCATCTATTTCGAGAGTCATAGCAACAAATACGTACTTCAAAGAACAAAAACAAAAGCTGTTGCACGGACCAAAAAACATATAAGTATCAATCAACATCAACACATGGTCAAGAATTTGTTGGTATATTATCAATAAAAGAAGATCAACAACTCTTAGACCTTGCGGGTGTGACATTTAATAACTTCGAGTTTTGGTAACGAGGGTAGCAAGTAAAAAATGTAGTTTCTATAAAAAAATAGCCTTATTATGAAAATGAAAACTGGCTTGACATTTTCTGCATTGAGTGTATTATTTCATGATCATAGAACCACAGTCCAAGAATATTTCAATTATTATTACATGATTTCTTCTGTAACTGCCAATTTAGTATTCTGGCCTGATAAAGCTACTGTACTGACGAATTACGTGGGCTCGTATAAAGTAGCTCTGGCCGTTATGTCGCAGATCTTCCACGTTTCTTACATGCTCGGCTAATATTAATTTATTGCCTTTTGTCTCAGTTTGTGGTTGGAATCTAATATTATGTGTAATAGTTACAAACCCGGTTTTTATTGTTATATTCATTTTACAGTAAAACTATTGAATAAATTGCACTTAAATAATGTCAACAATACTATTTTAATCTTTGGTTTTATTTATATTAGCAAAGAAAACTAACAATGTTTACATTTTTATTATTAGACAATTTCCGCAAATGTTGTAAACGGTACGCGGCGCCACAGTCGCGCACATAGCTAATACACGCATGTATTATCACAAGGATATCACTAGCGCGTTGCCAACCTTGTGACTTGATGATATTATGTCACATTAGGCAGTAATTTCACTGTCACTCACCCACATACCGGAACAGAGCAATGCGCATACTGCAATTTGACAGTAAACATAGGTAAGAGAGAGGTACAAAGGTCCACCTCACACAGAAAGACATCGTCAATGACTATGCAATACCACCTAAGTAGCTGTTGCAAATAAAGTTGAAAATTCAATGAGAAAACATGGAATGTGGCCCTTATTTACAAAGGCTATATACGCGGTATTAAAGTTTCACTGACGACATTTGCCTTTGCCTGTAAAGGAACTTATGAGAATCCTCAAGAAACAGCTGTAAAAAAAACAAATTTTCTGTTATGATTATTTTATTACAACTTTATACATATGTTAAGTTAAAATACAATCATTTCTCTCCAGTGGCTATTTATTGTACAGCTACATTGGCCATTGTTCGGTTTTAGAATTCTTATTTCAATGCTATTGCATGTCGTCTCTATTAGGTCTTATATTGGAGTCATTTCCGTTACATGTCCACCCGCACAAACAAATAAATATATCGCACTTCTATATTAATAAATACGTAAAACGAAAATATTGTACGCCTTAATGAGAAGTGCATTAAGCATTTTATTATACAAAATTACAGAAATACGTTAAAATAAACATACAAGTATCGTTTGAATGACACGCAACATACTTAAATGAAGTAAACATTATTTGTCTATAGGCTTCAGTGTTTATATTACCAAGAAGGTCAATATGTTGTCTATGATAACGGCAATACGAGAAATGTAAGTTCGAAATTTAATTTAAAAATAACGTAAATTTTGTTTGAATTAACGTATAAAACGCGATTACTTGATCTATAAAAAAATAAGTATTTGGAACAGTTTTGATCTAAAAGTGCGATATAAGATTTATTCATGTATGTGCTTTCGAAGTCATGAATCCAACTAGTAATTTTGTTAGGCAGGGCATTTTGTTAGTTTAGTGTAATGATTAAAGTCGACAGAAAACTAGTATAAACCAGTTTAAACTAGTATAAACCAGAACGCAAAATGTATTCCAAATTCCGAAAACAAAATTTATACTTTTTATATGCGAACGATCAACAAGTAGCCAATGTGTACTACGCCTTTATCAGTCAAAGTTTTACTACCTTTCTCGCCCTTCACACGGGAAGCCCCCTAAGATTTAACCATTAATTTATGGAAATTATTGACATGATGGTAATAACCGGCCGAAGATATGAAGCGAAAATATTACTGACCAACCCATTTACCCATCAACGCTGAGCCGAATTAAAATCCACACAGTCAGATATCATGTCCCTTATTTGGTTGCGATGATTAAATTAAGTTTATAAGGGAATACTAAAAAAATCGGAACTAAATTTGTTTTATGTGGAAATACTTTTTAAAAAAGATCGATAAATATTCTAACTTTTTTTTTCAAACATTGAATCATTGAATTGGCTGCCTCGAAACTGCTTTACGCAATTCTTGAACGACAACTAAGGTCACTTGATTATTGTCCCTATACCCTACACATTTCTCACTTTAATATCCATGTAAACAATCCCTTCAGAGCTTATGAGATCGAATGACAAATCAGCATGACAAAATGAATGAAGGGTGCTCGCAGCTACTATAAATATATGCATCTTGCTTCTACACCCGGTATTTATATAAACTGGACGATACATTAGCGATAGACAGAAATAAAAACTCCATTCGACATTGATTAATGCTTCTTGCGTCATAGTCAGCACCTACATGTAGGTGTCATCGTATACTTTGAGAGCCGCTGCCCGTACTGAATTATCACTTAGCCATAAATATACAATATTATTGTCTATAGTTAGGGCAGCCACCAATATTGTCCAAAGTTACGTATTTTTAATTTTGTTAGCATTCACCCAAGACTAAACAACTGGTTTTTCAGCTAATCAACTAATTTATCTAAAATATTTTCTGTCTATATCACTATAATAGATTAGATAGAAATTAAGTTAGAACTTGGATAGGTCAATTCCTTTGCAATGCCGACGTCACGGCCGCCATCTTGTTTGACATGTCAACATTTTTTTTCAACTGCCCGCAGTTTGAAAATGGAATATGCAAGGAAGAAAATATGATCTATACTAATATTATAAAGCGGAAGAGTTTGTTTGTTTAAACGCACTAATCTCAGGATCTACTGGTCCGATTTGAATAATTCTTTTTTGTTGGATAGTGTATTGATAGAGGAAGGCTTCAGACTATATAACATTACGCTGAGACCAATAGGAGCGAAGCGTCAGTGAGAAATGTTGCAAAAACGGGGAAAAGACTACTATACCCCCCAAAGTCACTATTCTACGAGGATGAAGTCGCGGGCACTAAAAAACAGACTGACTAGTAGCTTACGCGTCAAAAAGTCACCATTAGGGAATTATTTGTTTATGTCATTAGAGATTAGCACAATATTATATTGCACATTTTAATCTATTGCATTATGGAAAATATCAGACAGAGCCGTGACAGAAACAACATGCAATGTTTAGCCTTATGAATATAGAGCCAGCGGTTCCCATGTTCTATAGATAGTAAGGGTTAAGTTGCGGTGTAATATTGCTTTGAAAGTTTGTCTACCACAATGATAAAGCACGGTGATATCACAAATGAAATAAAAAATAAATCGTATTTAGATAGAAACATAACATAAAATACTTGTAAGATTAACAAAAATTTATTGTTTGAAATATATAAATAAACAAATCAAGGACTTTGATAACTAAATGAACCCCCAAAGATAGGTGATCTAATTACATTTTGGGAACCTCTGGCCTACACAATTTGACTCAATCCATCAAAGAGAGCACCTGGATTAAGCGCATTTTTCTCTTTAAAATCTAATTACAGACTAAAAGTCATGCTGTATCTTTTCAAAATAATGATGTCTGACACAAGTTAGAAGAACACAAGAAGAGTGAGATAACACAAGTTTTAGAGACCAATTATTTGTAAAATCAACTTTTATAAATTGTTGAGAGAAAAAACAAGGTATTAAATAAATCATAAGCAATTTGCTTTTGTCTAACTAATATGTGATTGGTATTTCACCACATTTTTATATAAACATAGTAAACAAAATTGGGATTAAATGTTACTTTGTTAATTACATGAATCCTAGAAATAAATCATATTTATTTTTGCTATTTGAATATTGAATTTCAGATAATAAAGGGCAACATTACCAAAAAAACTTGATTTATTTTAAGTAAATTTTGTCTCTTTTATATGTTGTTTTATTTCGTTTCAGTCAAATATTATTGCAATAATCCACTTAAGACATGACTTAAATCAGTTAATAAGATTATCAGTTATCTTAGTAATAATGGGTGCGAAGAAATCACAATTCAATGTCTTGTAAGATTTGTCTTGATAAGGCAGTTTGTTTTAGATTACATTAAAGTTCCTAAATAAGTAAACTATTCCATCCTTGTTTAATCTTATTCTCCAAAAGAAATAATTACAATCCATTGCATGTACCATCTCTTGCCTCTACCAGTACAATATAGAGAAGGTGATGCTGCAGGTTTGTTCTCTGAATCAGTCCATAGAATGTACAATACAAAGCCTTCATTTATTTTGCACACATTTTTCAGTCACAATTACACTAATAGTTCATTGTTTCCAGTCGAGTGAAAATATTCCACTTCTTCCTGATCACTTTTTGGTATTCTGAAACAAAACAATTTGTATGTAAAATTAACTCACATTTACACGTTATGTCAATAAACATGATAAAAAGTAAACATTGTAACTATTTTTAAATCTGTCAAACATTTTCCACATCTATAGCAAATATTGAATCTATTCTATTGACTTATTTACAAAATGGAATAGATCTAAATAATGCTGTCTTATTTACCTCTTCTTGAATTAAAGAAAATCGCACAAAAAAAGTTTCTATGTCAGCCGAGTTGATATTATGAGAGCTAAGTTGCATGCCTAGCTCATTGTTGCTAGAGTAGAACAGCAAATTTTCCACCACATGTTGTGAGACATGCTGATTTAAATAATTTTTAAATAGGTTATTTAAATTGATGATGGAACATAATATAATTATTTAATATTTTTTTAAATCTAAATTTTAATTTTAATTGTCGTGTCCTCTTATAAATTTTATATCACTGAGGCTCAATATAGTAAACAGGTTGATTCATCAAAAGGCAACACCAATTATTGATATACCTATATAGTCTATAAACAGGATATGATTTATTCTTGTTTAAAAAAAAATTAAGGTATTTGAGTCGAGCCATGTTTTATAAGACATTACTCAGGAAATGTAAATGTACCTTTGCTCTTATGATGGAAGATCAAGGTCAAAAATTGGACAAACAAAAACATTTTTGTTCTTTATAATTGTAGGACCGTAATAAATCTTAAATTAATTAAACCTTTGCTAACAATTATTTGAAAATCCAATTTTAGATTGAGTGTGGGTCACCCAAGTTTATAAATAAATAATAATATCAAATTCACAAATGATACATTGAATGAACGCAGAGATAAGTCTCTTTAAGCACTTGTGTTACAGAGAGACAGCTAAGGATTCACAAATGTAATACTTAAATAGGTATGTAACAAAAATATTTATCATATAAATGTTGTAATGGGTGAGAATCAAACCCTTAACCTGATGATAACAAGATAGAAACACTACCAAATGCAATATGTATATCATTGAAATACATAGTGCATAACATAAAGAAACAACAACAATTTACTCACCTCAGCATTCCATCGGAGCTATTGAATTTGAATTATCACCATAACCACTAAGGCTTCCTTGGAATTCAATACCACTGATTTGACTGTCTGCATTGAAGGAAGCACCATACGAATCGTTACTAGGAGCATGGGAAGTTTCTATGTTTCCGTCTCCCGAGTCTGCGGCCGCTGCCGCGTCCGGTTCTGCCCAGTTAATCTTAAACCTAGTCACTCTGGGCTCAGATGCCAGAATATTCCTTACTACTTTGTCAAACTGAGGCTTCGCAGGCGGATTTTCACGTAGTTCCGGTTCGTTTTCACTGTACTCGTTATTGATAAAATAACCGACTCTAACAAACTCCTGCCCTCTGTAAGAACATGTGAGCAGCACCACTGTGACTCCTAAAGCGTCATTTTCGGGTATACGTGTTACATCTGGTGGAGGAGCTTGAAAAACGAACATGTGTCTCCCTTCAGGTATCGGACCAACGTAAATTGTGTCTAAAACCTGATCATGTTCTTCTGTTTCTGCCGATCCCACGTATATCATTTTCCATTCTAAGTCTTCTTTGAGTTCCTCTATGCACTCGAAGGTTAATTCGAATTGGAAAGGGTTAAGAAACGGACTGGGATTGTCCAACACGACGACATTGGTTATATGCACCTTAGCCATCGTTTTATTGCAGAAAGTAAGTCCTTTTGTTTTTCACAGCCACAAGTTTTCGACACAGTTTAATTTATAGGCACTAGCGCGATAAATGTATAGAAAATCTTTAGATTTTACGGAATTTCCACAGTTGAAATTGCGGTGTCTGTGAAAAAGTGACAATTATTTTGGCGGTTCATTTGGTCACGTGACCAAAATAACTAAAGTCACTAGCGCTCTGGCGGTTTTAATTTAAACTAAATTAAAAAAGAATTTATTATGACAGTACCGATGATGCACTAAAAGGTTGTCATATTTTGTTATAAAAGCTCTTTCTAGAGTAGAGTATTTGGTTTAAAAGTACAAATATTTGTACAAAGGCTTGGAACAAAATATAATCACTTACCTATCATAAATATTTTCACGAATTTTTCAGCAGAATCACTCCATGTAAACGTCAAACCAATTCAAGGACTATTGATAAGATTATTACCAGATGGTAAAAATAAATGTCAGACTACATGGTATTATTGTCTATGGTTAATTGTCATAACAACGATGCCGTCATCTCATACATAGACCTGACTCCGTGGTAAGTCGCATAACGCCCATGTGTTATAGACGCCAGACAACAGAGGAATCACAAATATACTACTTTAATACATATATTTAACACCCAGACACAGAAATATATCCTCACATAAATATTTGCTCTGAGTGGGAATCGAACCCACGTCCCCTGGCGCACAAGATCTGGATTACTAACATCTGCGCCATCTCCATCGCCTTAGTAAAAATAAATAATTGGTTGCTTTTAGCTACGTAGTGTATAGTTCAGAAAAATATTATCGAAGTTTTAAATATGAATCTCATTGTTTCCAAAACAATTATTTGTGTTATTAAGATCAAAAACTCAAACTATATAATCCCTACAAATATTATAAATGCGTAAGCAACTCTGTCTGTCTGTTACGCTTTCTAGCTTAAACCTCTCAACCGATTTTGATGAAATTTGGCACAGAAAATCTTTAAACCCTGAGAAAGGAAATGAGCTATTTTTTTTACTCTAAAAAAGTGTTGTGAGGGGTCGAAAGGGAGGATGAAAAGTTGTATGGAAGTATCGCTATTTTTAGAGCTAGAAAGATGAAACCTATTTTTCTGGCCATTGATTCGATATAAATAAACATGACTTTAAAAGTTTATATAAGTGAAGGTAAAGAGGTATGGTACCCAAAAAACCTTTTCCATGTGGACGAAGTCGCGGGCACAGCTAGTATGACATAAATCCTATCTATTAATCTACAAAACTCCTAATTTGTACTATATAAAAAAAGGTTGTTTGTATAAAATAATCATGGAGTGGCAACAATAAGTCTAATAAAAAAAGTAAAATGTCACCAAAAATATTTGGCGTCCATCCCATCATTGTGTGTGTTCGTTCTGTTGTCAAATATTTGGTTTGCGATTAATAGAGTAAATAAATCTCGTTAACCTTGTAACTACCGTTTACGATAATGAGTGTAACATGAAGGTTAAATTGGAAATTTCATAAGGCTAGAGAAAGTGCAGGCGTTGAAGTTTGTAAACAGGTGAGCGGATTATTTAGTTTCCGTATTGTTTTTACAGTAATTACTGAAGACAATTGTGTGTAAATACTTTCATTGAACATTATAATACGTTTCCTAATTGTCTACAATCAATGTCGATGGAAGTTTTATTGGAATTTTTATGCATTCAACGTTTTCTTTTCCAAGTTTGGTATTGAAGATCATACTTCCATGTATGTCCGTCCACACATACTTTCGCCTTGAGTCATTATATTTAGTGTCATTGGATCCTTAATTAATTCGTGTTGCTTCAATAACTATTCGTACGGACTGTGAGTAAGCCACATGATATATACCCACTTGATAAGACATTGAAAATTCTTAAAATTATAATGTAACAATAAAGTGTTTGTTATTTATTATCAACAAAATGTATGATATTTTTTTTAAATAGCATTTGGATACTCAATCTTTTACCTTTTTCGTTAGCTTCAGAAAGTATTTGTTTTCACTTCATCAAAGTTCTATTCTCATCATTATTACAGTTATGGAAATGTTATAAAAGTGTAATTATAATCTTGGGTTCGGTTAGGTTACAAGTTATTGAGGTGGTTTTTGTCTAAGCTCTTCTTGCACTTGGTATAAGCAAACCTTTCTCTAACTCAAGAACTAACTGACTATAATTGTTACTTTTTATAATTACAGAAGCCGAATGAGCCAACCACAATGTCTTCCGGACATGATGAAGGTCCAGTTTACTACAGGGAGATACAGAAAAATGCATACCTCAAACGAATTCCTAATGATAGTAGTGGCAGCAAGCTTAGACCATTAGGGCACAAGGTTGGTATTAAGCCACTCTGTTCATGAATATAGGAAAATATGAATGAATGAAAAAATGATATAAAAAAAAGTACATAACTCAAATCAGAGAGAACAGTAATTAGTGAAACTATCAATCAATATTGTCAAGAATCACCACAATGATTTACGAATGATGTATCTGTAATGAATTTTAAAAAAATTGATAGAATATAGAAAGAACTAAAATCACCAGTTTTGGACACCTAGGATCCACTTGTCCATATCCAGTGAACAACAGTTACCTGTCATCGACACCTCAATCATCATTCAATTATCACAAGATAAATACAGATAAGCCTGCCATTACGTCTTATGTATGTTCACTGATAATTCAATGCATCATTATTACATCTGCTGTAAGATGTAGACCACTAGACATAGGCCTCTCCAAGTTTTTAATAGTTCCGGTAGTATGCCTGCATCTAATGATATTATGCAGTTCTAGCTTGAACATCCACCTTGTGGGTCTTACTCTGCGCTTCCCGGTGCAAGGTCTCCATTCTAGAACGTCTATACAAATGAATACGTCGTTGTATAAAGAGGTCTCGTTTAGAGCGAACGAGAAACATCTATTTTTTCTTGGAACAAAAGTTTCATATTTATATTTGGACATTTCAAACGTGATTAGAACTACAGCACACCACGCCTCATTTAAAACCGGATCTATTAGTGGGCTAATCTTACCTTTTAATGTTGTTTTGTAATATGTTGTTTATTGAAACAAGCAGTTCAATTGTTGCTCTGAAAATGGAATTTTTTTTTTTTTTATATTAACTATTACAAATTATTTACAAACCCATCTTACTTCTACACTTATTAACTATTTACTAACCTGTAAAGAGAAACAACATTAAAAGCTACTGCTTCAAATAATATTTTTTTACAATAAGAAATAAAATGTGCTTTTATACAAGCAGAGACAATTTTCTTTCTATATGTCAAATACTAGAATGATCATGATGCGAAGCGCTGTCACCACAGATTATACTTTGACGTATGAAGGAGCGGAAACGCGGGGAACTAAAATTAATGGGGAATTATAGGAGCTTCATTATATACATACTGCTTCCAGAAACCACCTCTCAAGCCGATGTGGACACTCTTCTGCGTTCACAACGGTCGCTCGCCGTATCTCGAGCAGTATCCACTCGCGGAGTGTCCCGCTACGATGTCCCACAAACCCGTATGGAGAGCGTGTTTGAAGACTGCACGCCACGTGACAGCGAGCGTGAAACCGCATGCTGGGTTGGAGTACGACTTCTTGGTGGACACGGACCATGGACCTGTGAGGATGGTTGCTCCTGATTGGTGAGTTTAATTTATTTTATTTTATTTTTATAGATTTGACGGGTCCGATGGCGCAGATGGTAGTGATCCTGTCTTATGCACCAGGGGTCGTGGGTTCGATTCCCACCCAGAGAGAATATTTATATGATGACATTTGTGTTTGTTCTGAGTTTGGTTGTTAAATATATGTATTTAAGTAGTATATTTGTGATTCTTCTGTTGTCTGGCATTCGTAACACAAGTGCTTAATGTGACTTACCACGGAGTCAGGTAAATGTATGAGATGTTGTGGTAATTTTATAGCTTAATCAGCAAACATTGTTCTGCCATATACATTATTGTTATAAAATATTTTTCTAAATCAATCTCTCAATCAATCTCGAATTATTATTGAACCTATAAATTGAGATATCAATTGCGAAATAATCGAGAAAGCAAAAGCACCGTCAAAACTGCGCTCTGCGCTTGCAACACGCCTGCTCAGCGCGGAAATTATGAGCGAAACTACCCTCTTTCTTGGGGAGGTTATGTCCAGCTGTGGACCCCCAATGGCGGTAATGATGATGATGGCGATATATATATGCTTTCAGGGATTCAATGCAAGACTGGGTGACGACACTGCGCAACAAGCTGCACGAACTTCGGATACTCTCGAAGGGGGAGAACGTGTACTGCCCCGCGCCCGCCGCGCCCCTCCCCCGCGCGGCAGCTCGTGACCCGACCAGTCCGCTGCCCCCGACGCCACCCGTCCCGCCTGACAGGTATGTGTTCTTTCTTTTTTGACTTCTATGGCGCAGTTAGTCGTGATCCTATGTGCCAAGGTTCATCGGTTCGATCAACACCCAATAAATATTTATATGATGATATTTGTGTTTTTTCTGTGCCTGGGTGTTGAAAATATAGTATTATTGTGATATTTGTGATTCCTTTCTTGAGTGGATCAAAACAGTTATTTAATAGCGCAGGATTAATATGCGAAATAGACTGTAGCCCGAAAAGCCTGCCTGTCTACTCTTCATTAAATATAAATGATAAATTGTTATTATCAATATGATTAAATAGTAATACATTCACTTACTTGTTATTAAATAAAGAAAGGATAAATATTACTATAAACTAACACTTATGTTTTTGTACAGATCTGCATCTGTGGACATTAAAACAGAAATGCATCCGCAACATTCCTGGTTTCTACTAATTTATTTTTTTTTGTTTTCAGAGTACCCGGTATAGAGCTGGTACCACCATCCGTCCCAATCCCACAAATACCAGAACCACCACCAGACCCGGAACCAATAGACATATCCAGCTGGGAAGAAGACCCCACACCGAGTACCAGTCAGTCAGAGCCACGGATTGAACCGAAGAGTGTGGCAAAGATATGCGGTCAAAATATATGTTTGGATGACTCCATATTGAAGAGGAATGTTGAGGATACGGATAGTGATGGGGATGGCGACAGTGGGGAAGGTTTCAAGCAGAGGGTGTTGGTGGAAGATAATGGGGAATTGGTGTCTACTAGTCATGGAGACAGGTGAGAGTTTGGTGTAACCTCATAATAATAATATACTCTATTATACCTAGCCGTGAGGTACCGGCAGAGTAGAATAGTACCTCCCCCTATATCAGGTGTCGTAAATCTTTGCATATATATGCGGTATATTCGCAATAATGCAGCTCAAATGCACAGGGCGAGGATGGGCAGCAGCATCCCCGTCGTGAAAGCTGCGCTCTGCGATTGCCAACACGCTAGCCCAGTGCGGCAATTATGGCCAAAATTCCCCTTTTTTTTTGGGGAGTCCAGCAGTGGATTTTCTATGGCTGGTTTGATTATGGTGATGACGATGTCTTTATTGTACTCCAATAAAAACAACACAAGATCATCACAAAAACGTGGAATAGCAGGTACAAGACTCGGCCTTATCTGATGCGGTATCTTTGGATAGAGGTTGAGGTGTACTTTGGACGGCTTCCGAAAATAACGTCTAAGTTTTATAAGACTTTATCGGATCCATGAGGAACTCTTTTCCTGGGGAGGGATTCCATGGGAGAATCTATGCCGCTCCCTGACAACTAAACTATGGAAAAATATAGAGTCAGATCTATCCTGGACATGTTTTCGGTATAAAAAATCTACTAATAGTGTGTGCGAACTTATGACCAGTCCTGTACAACCGTAAACTTGCATCTATTATATCACTAGCTGTGCCCGCGACTTCGTCCGCGTGCAATAGATTTTTTGGGCACCATACACTTTTTACTTTAACTTATATAAACTTTGAGTGTTATATTTATTTATATATACAAGTCAATAGCCTAAATAATAAGTTTTAAGCTTTTAGCTCTAACAATAGCGATACTTCCACACAACTTTTATCCCCCCTTTCGACCCCTTACAACTTTTATGTCGAATGAAAAAGTAGCCTATGTCCTTTCTAAGGCTTTAGACTAACTGTGTAATAAATGTCATTTAAATCGGTTCAGTAGTTTAGGCGTGATTGTGTAACAGACGTGGATACCAATAGCTGATAATGATGCACATATATTGAACACTCAGACACCGAACAAACATACATATCATCATGTAAATATTTGTCCTGGATGAGGATTGAACCCACGACCTTTGGTGCACAAGACAAAACCACTACCATCTGCGCCATCGGGCTCGTAGATATGTTTATAAGATAAATAAATTTTGAGGATATATAGTTTATTAATGGAGTTATGATTTGAGAATGAGCACTAATTTTTATTATATTTCTTTACCACAGTGACCGTCAAGCAACGAACATCACAGTGATTCAAGTATCCAACAAGGGGCCACCTCACACCGCCATACCAGTCCTCGGGCCAGAGACAGTCTTCAACTTTAACATCCCCACCGCTGACACTGCAGAAGCGAACTTCGTCAACATAGTCAACACAGAAGTCAACATAAGCCAGAACGGCTTTGGCAGCGTGTTCACCGACGATTCTGACTACGGACACCTCAGCTTGACAACCACTGTCAACCTGACAGAACGCACCGACCCAGTCTGCGATGAGAGCACTGTCAATGTCAGCGATGGAGTCTACGAGAGGCTATGCATGGCTTCCACATCCAACGAGGCACCGTTGGCCAAAGTGAAAAGCCAAGACAGACTGAGGAAGTCTTCGCTGCCCAACCTGGACAGTGTGGTGAACAATGAGTCAACGTACGAGTTCTTGTATCCCAGTGAGAGTGTCAATAACAATAGGAACACAACGGTCATGTTGAACAGTGATAATACAAATGGACGTGTTGAAATCAATTCTAACGACGTGGCCTCCAGCTTGGAGCAAGTGAGTTTGAGTTGTGATTCTAGAGTGCTAAGGTCCAATGTTGAACGGTCGCATAGCCAGAACGCGTGTGATAGTGCCCGGGCGCAGGGGAGGGTGAGGCAGGAGGTGCTTCGACGAATGCAGAATAATAGTCCGAAGAGAGAGACGAGGAATGGTGAGTTATGTATTTTTATATTTGATTATATACACCGTGGAGTACCAGCGGAGTAAAATAGTAACTCCATCTGTATCAGGTGTCGTTTGAGGCGACTAAGGTACCGGAACCGACAGATGGCGGTATATCCATGCAACAAAGTCAACTCAAATGTATAGGGCGGGGATGGGCAGCAGATTCCCCGTCGCAATTATCGGCAACATACCCCCTTTCTTGGAGAGGCCTATGTCCAACAGTGGACTTTTAATGGCTGGAATGATGAAGATACTAAAACTGACAGATGGATGCAACAAGGCTAGAATGGGCAGCAGGTTTCCTATCGCGAAGCTGCTGCCTGTCCAGCGCGGCAATTATGGACAAGAATTATTTTGGGGAGGATTGTGCCTAACAGTGGACTTTCTGTGTAATCACAAAGATTCTTGAAGATATTGTGTCATTGTTTGACATTACACAAGCACAGTGCCCGTGACTTCGTCCGCGTGGAAGAGTGACTTTAGAGGGTAAAGTAGCCTTCCTCGATAAATGGATCATCCATCAAACAAGCGGATCTTAAGCTTAGCGCGTTCAAACAAACAAACTCTTCAGCTTTATAACTCCCCTCTGTCTCTTTCTCTATGTATTTCCGTCACATTCTCCTTTCCTTACTTTCCCTCCCTTTTAGTCTTTCCCTCACTATCATTCCCTTTTTTCGCTCTTTCTTTACCTGACTTGCCAATTGTATTTACAGAAGAATGATCACAACATCCAACATCAATTTCCAGATAAAACAGAATCAGCTCAAACGAAACCGATATGGAAACGGGGGTTGACAGAGTTGTCGCTCTTGACCAGGCTTCGGGGCATCGGCCAAGGCAGGCGGCATGAAAGCCCGACCAGGCACGAGGAGCCTGCGGACCGGGTCACCTCGCCAGCTAAGGTGGTGCACCGGTCGAGGGCTGAAGGTAGAAGTGACAGTAGCAGGAGAAGGAGCAGCTCGTTAAGCAACGGTAGGTGACCAAGTTCCGGATCTGTTTTGTGAGGGGCGGGGGGGGGGGGGGGGGGTCTCATTGTAAATAATTCCCACAACATCTAATACATTGACCTTATTGCGTGATAAGTGGCTGAAAGCAATTGTGTTTCAGACATCAGACAACTAAGGAATCACAAATATGCAAAATACTGTACACAAAATAATATATACTTAAATACATTTATTTAACACCCAGACACAGAACAAAACATATTGTCATAAAAACAGACAGGATCACTACCATCTGCGCCAGAACACAGACACTATATATCTCATCCCTAAGGTACTTCGGGAGCAATTCTTGTTTATTTTACAAAATATCGTGCCGGTTCCATTGATAAAATTTTTGAGCCGGATCTATCCTACAGGGACATGTTATCGGGATAAAAGTAGCTACTGTGTTATTTCAGACTTATCAATTATGCCTGTGCTAAATTTCATCCAGATCTGTACGGGTGTTCCGGCATGAAAGAGTATCAAACATCCATGCAAACTTCTGCGCCTGTAATGTTCTTGCACCAATTTCCAGGACAGTCCCCAGTCAATGTGGCTGTTCCAAGCGCCCTGGTGCCGCTGCGGCGGCGGCAGGCGCTGGCCCTCCAAGGAGACCAGAGGAGGCGCGCCGCCCTCCCCGCGGCTGTGCCCGCCCTCACCCCTCCACTTCTAGCAGATTATGATAAGTCTGTGTGGTGAGTTACTTAGTATTATCCACTTACGTCACTCTTAGGACGTCCACTGATGGACGGCCACAGGGCAAGTTTGGCCATCATTTGAGTTGCGCAGTTTTAGATGGATATATTATCTGTCGAATCTGGTACTCACGACACCTGGTACTTGAGGTACTATTGTACTCTGCTGTTACCCTATGTGTTTTAATTATACGTTTTAAGTGCCAACATTTAATTGATCAAATTGAAATTGCAATTAAATTATTTTACTTGCAACATTTCTATGTTAGACTTGTAGATAGTCAGATAAACCATAAATACAATTTTCCAAGGTTTTTGTTTTTATTGTTAGACCAGATCAAAAAAAGCGCGTACATTCGGAGTGATGGCACGAGGATATCACTAGCGTGACCAAGCTTGCGACTTGAAAATGTTATGTCACAATGTCCAATAATTTTACATCTAGTCTTCCAGCAATGCGAGAACTGCTATTTGGTAGAAATAAGTGAGAGTGAGGTACCAACTAGAGGTAGACAACCTTTGTATAAGGTCTAACTCATGCAAAGAGGCCGAGTAGGACATGAGTTGCAACCTAACAAACTTAGATTTATAATTTTTTTTTACTACTCATAATAAAACTATATCTATTCTCAATATTATAAAACTGAAGAGTTTGTTTGTTTGTTTAAATGCGATAAACTCAGAAACTGCTGGTTCGATTTGAAAAATTATTTTAATGTTTGATAGTCTTATTTATCGAGAAAGGCTACTTATACCCTCTAAAGTCACTATTCCGGGCGGACGAAGTCACGGGCATAGTGCGTGTCATTGTTTGATATAATATCTTCAAGTATCAAGGTTGGTCTCGCTAGTAATATCCTTGTGTGACATCAGCCATTGAAAGTCCACTGCTGGACAGGCCTCCCCAAAAAGGGGGTATGTTGCATATAATTACCGCGCTGGGCAAGCGTGTTGGCAATCGCAGTGCGCAGCTTTCACGACGGGGATGCTGCTGCCTATCCCCGCCCTATGCATTTGAGCTACACAGTTTTAAATGGATATAACGCCATCTGTCAGTTCTGGTACCTTAATTGCCTCTTACGACACCTAGTGCAGGGTAAGGTACTATTCTACTCTGCCGGTACCTCGCGGCATAAATTATAGTATGTTCTACAATTAAATACGGGTGAATCCGCGCGGCGCTGCTAGTAGAAAATATATTCCCACAACATCTCATACATTGACCTGACTCCGTGGTAAGTCAAGTCAAGTAAGTGATTCCGATGTAGTCTGATGTTCGGGGCACAAGTGCTTTAAGCGCCTTTTACAACATCTGGTACAGAGGGAAGTACTATTCTCCGATAATTATTATTTTACTATTATTTTAATCTAAAAATTATTGGTTACCATTTTTAGGATAGCTTGGTGGGCGGCCGGCGGAGGCCGATGCAGCGGTCGGTGTGGAGACCGCTTGGCCGCGGTACGGGGGGCGCAGCCTCGGGACGCGCACCACGCGAGACAGCTACTGAAGACTTCGCCCTCTCCTGTGGTGAGTTCCTTCAAAGGCCTGTGACATTCACAAAGCACATCTTATAACTGAGCTGGTTCAACAAATACTTTAAATAATTATTTTATACAAACACAGACGAGCAAAACTAAAACAGCAAACAATGACAAAACGAAAGTGTGTTATTAAAGACCCAATAACCCACTTGACGTATGCAAGACCCAATTTAACAAATAAATGTTACGTCGGTGTATTTTATTAAGTAACTAGCTAATGCTCGTGACTTTTTCTGTGCATGATTTGTACTTCGAGGAGTCTATTTTCTTTTCCAATCGCACACAGCTACTTTTATACATGCGAAAATTAATTAAAATTGGTTCTGCGGTTAATAGAAGAGACTAATCACTCAAACTGTTATAATATCCAAATGAAGTTGGACAAATTTGGTGTTATTGGGTGAGAGTCCACAAAATAAGTTATTTTATACAAAGACATAAGTTCGTTCCTGTCTACATATCGAACACAACACGATTAAAAGCAGATTTGCGGGTAAAAGTTGGCAGGCGTTATAATTCGATGGAGTCGGCTGCACGCACGAACACGACTCATGCGGCGTTACCTCGCTCTGAGGCGTTCCGTTCAAGGCTTGAAGTGCAAGCGAGAGCGCGGAACGAGAGACAAAGAGGCACAATCGGCCCAACGTTCGGCAGCGTTCGACATCTGTCTCTCTCGTACTCGAGTGAACGATACGCCCGCGCGGTCAGCTGCTAGACAATAATACGTTTTCATAAATAACATTAGAACGTTCTTTTGAAAAATGCAACCGTTCCATCAGTATTATCTTATGACGTTGTCACGTTCAACTATCGACAGTAAACCGACTTTACAGACAAGCGATTTTTTTTATCGGACCATCGGTTCCCGAATTAGCGCGTTAAAAAAAAACAATCGAACAAACAGCTTACACCTAGTTTACCTAGGACCTAGTTGTGCAATGGATTACATGATAATCATCATTATCATAGCTGCCGGATAACGTTCCCCTCCATAGCGGGAATTTTGCCGATATTATATGTATATATATATATTTATTTATTTTATTTATTTATTTAACTTTATTGCACAAAATGTACAAATGGCGGACTTAATGCCAGATGGCATTATCTCCCAGTCAACCATTACACAAAACTGAA
>JACJUM010005599.1:3044455-3078771 GCA_020976665.1 Heortia vitessoides
GGTCCAATAAAATTTGCGCATAAGCGGGTCAAACGAGAATCAATGATCAACCAAAATTTAATAATCCGAAAAATGCGACTCAGCTGTAGGTAAAAAGGATTAGCGGGTTCAACAAAATTAACTGAATAGCGGGTCCAATAAAATTATGGATACGCGGGACCAATAAAATTTGCGGATAAGTGGGTCAAACCAGAATCAATGATTAACCAAATTTTAATAATCCTAGAAATGCGACTCCGCTGATTTTCTCTATTTTGCGTTAGTTAGTCTATCGTGGTCTAATAGTCATCAGTATGTTTTTACATAGACATTTTGCTAAATTTCAGTCGCATCTTATATACTTAGGACATAGTAACTCGATTGAGAACTACTTAATTACTTTTTCTATTCGTTGAGCAAAACACATGATTTTCCGATTTGCCTGTTTTAAAAGTCTAGGGAACTTATTTTCATAACATTTCTATGACATAAAGTTCTAAAATATGCTATTATTACCGGTTACCTGGGAGAATTGTGCACGACATATTTTAAATGTCGTGTTTACATATCCTAGGTTACTGTCTATGTGGTTATTAGATATGTATAATTACGAATATTAGTCAGATCGTCTGTCCATCTTGCGGGTGGACGCCCTACGCTGCGCTTGCCGGTACGTGGTCTCCATTCTAGAACCTAACGACTCCACCGTTCATCGTTTCTGCATGCTAAGTGTCCTGCCCACTGCGTTATTATGTAATGTAAGACATTTTCTTTTGACCTATACAGTATTAACAATATATTTATGTTTAATTAATTTTCTTAAATATGATTTGGCATTACGGTATCTTTCAGCCAGCCGTTGGAGGAAAAATACATTAAAAAAAATTAGGTGGTACGTCTTATGCCTGAGTAAGAAAACAATGAATAAATAAATAAGACATTATTAATACGAAAGTAGAATAGTACGTCCTCTTGTAACAGGTGTCGTAAGACGCGAATAAGGTACCGGAACCGACAGATGGCGGTATATCCATCCGTGACAGTGTAGCTCAAATACACAGGACGAGGATATGCAGCAGTTTCTCTGTCGCGTAGCTGCATTCTACGATTGCCAACACTCTTGCCCAACGTGGCAATTATAGGCTAAATTCCCCCTGGGAAGGTCTTTGTCCAGCAGTGGATTTCCGATGGTTCATGTAATGAACATTAACATTATATAAATACAATTACAATTTCTTACAACAGCCTTACTCCATGATATATACCTGAAAGCACTCGTGCTGCGGACATCAGACAACAGAGGAAACACAGATATAATACTTAAATACATATATGACACACACATAAAAACACAAGAAACAAAAGAATATTTCTTTTGTTTTACGTGGGGTTCGAACGCTTTTGGCAAATTAGATTGGGACACTAGCGAATGCGCCATCGGGCCCGCCGAGAAGATAAAATCTTTTATAAACATAAACAGAAAAGCTAACTGACTGACTCACTGACTGACTGACATATTAACACAGGGCTTAAACTATATAAGTAAGAAACTTGAAATTTTGCACATGGGCTCCTTTTATAAAATACCGGTGCACTAAGAGAGAATTTTAGATAATTCACCTTCTAAATGCGTAGAATGGGGGTGCAAGGTTAGTATGGCAATTTGTTGTTTTTGAAGTTTTGAAAATTATACCCTAAGGGGTAAAGGGGGGGGGGGGGGGGTGAAAAATTTAAATTTCCACAATTCAACGCATTTAAAACCGCGGGGCATTGATAGTATTCGTATATTTATTACTGTAAAACCCAGACAACGCCGGCGGCATAAACTGGCATCAGCGACTACGTCATAATCGGAGTGTCTTGTGACGTACGCATACCACGAGTTACCTGGTCATTATTGATCGAATAGGGTTGTCACGCTCAAGTTGATTCATTGAAGTAATATTTTGTGTTCATCGAAAGCTTACCAAAGTGTTTTTAATGGATTCACCTTTGATCATGGCTATATGTGAGTTTTGTTATGTCGATAATTACTACATAGTATACAATAAAGTCGCCTTCCGTCTGTCTGTCCCTATGCATGTTTAGATCTTTAAAACTACACAACGGATTTGATGCGGTTTTTTATAGATAGATTCAAGAGGAAGGATTATATGTATAATACATGCATAATATAGTAAAGAAACACTGATAATTTTAGAGGTTTAGAGGTTTCTAATGTGATTTCGTAAATAAACACATTTTTTGCGCTTCAATACAAACGCTGGCTGAACCCGACGAAATAGATCAATATAATGTACTACAGTACTCTAGACATTTGAAAAGTCTATAAAAAGTCTGCCTTGGTGTATGTCTATCTCTTAGAGATAACTTGCAATAACTATTTTTTAACCTATGCCAACACGCTTGCATAGCGCGGCAATTATGGGCAAAATTCCACCCCTCTTTAGTAGGCCTATGTCGAGCAGTGAACTATCAATCTGGACTTTCACTCGGCAAGCGTGTTGGCAATCGCAGAGCGCCGCTTTCGTGACGGAGATGCTGTTGCCCAACCATACCCTATGCATTACATCTACACTGTTTCGGATGGATATACCGCCATCTGTCGGTTCCAATAACTCAGTTGCCTCTTACGACAACCGGTAAAGGGGGAGGTATTATTCTACTCTGCCATGATTGAACCTATGCAATCAAATTCCTGAAACATCTTCCACGTAAAAAAGGTATTCTATAAAAACAAGTAGACTTGAGAATGACATTATTTATTTTTAGCATTAGATGCTACTGTTACGTACGACTGTACTGATACGAGATATTAATACTAAAAGACTAAGAAAGAAAATTGAACCTTTTCTTTGCTACAATTTGACATAAAAAGAACTGGTCCAAATAAAAAATTGTTTCACAATTAAAAAAGCTAACATCTTCACAGATTAACATAGGGCACTAACTTAAGTAAGATGTATGTTTGTAACATATAAACTCAATAACTATAGAACTGATTTTAGATATTATTTTATGAAATTAAAGTTACATTATCAACAAACAATATAAAATATAATTTATTATAATTATAATAGGAACGGAAACTACGCTAGCAAAATTCGTGGAGCGCTGTTAAAAATAAGTATAATGATTTAAATGAATAATTTCGGAATTCTTTTTTACCAAAACACCAAACTGTATACACAGATTTTGTTATCATATTTTTTTTATTGACAACAAGTTTTGCATATTTTAATTCCCGCCAAAAAAAAATATGCAAATGGCCCACGATCGGTCTCTTAAATATGAAGATTTTACTACAAACTCGTTTGTGTTAACCATAACTCGGCTTAAATGTACATTAAGTATCATGCCGGTGTTCTTCCTCAGTACAATTTAATACCGGCAGGCGAACGCACGCTCCTTGCAGAAAAAAAAATCAAACCTACCTCATTCAACTGTCATTTTTTGCCGCCACAATCCTTTGTGTCAACTGGAATTTTGAACAGTTTTCTAGTGTTACTACGGTGGTTGTTTACTTTTTATTTTTGAAAATGGCTTCCGCGTAATGTTGTGAAACAATAGACAGTTTTTTTTTAATGGAACTATCTCGATTTGTGACGGATTTAATAGTTTTTTAATTGTGTGCAATTAACAGATTGTTTATGTTGTACAGGTAAGTTTTTTTTTATTATTATTGTCTGTGTTTGTTCTTAGGTTTCCATTATGATATAAGTATTAGATTTTGGAATATAGTAGTCGTCTATTTGTTTTTATTTATAAAGGAGGTCTATTACAATAAATCAAATTATTATGATTTGTTAATTAAACAATAAACAGAGTTATTAATTCATAATTTTGAGAACGTACCTATATAATTAAACCTGTTTTAAACGACTTAAGAATCTAAGAACGCTGATAAGTGGATCATTGAAATTCTTATAGTTCAAGTTTATAAGCGAGTATTTGTTTTTCTCTCGAGTTCACCAAAATCTAAAATACATGATTTCAATTTAGTTAAAATTGTTTGTCATCAAAATGGCTTCTGCGTATCATGTAAGAAATACGATCTCAACATAATGTAGAAAAAGCCGTTTTTTTTTAATAGATTCTTTGTGTATAATATAGTAGGAATTCATTTACTTAATGAACAAAATTATGGTAATTGGTTGTCCCTATTGGTGACCCTATAATAATACAAATATAAATTGCGTATAAACTTCTTTATAATACATAAGTTTTTCAACATAAATTTGTTATATCGATACCGCAAATAAAAGCAAATTCTGAGATTCTTTTATTAGGGGGCGAGGTACCAGCAGACTGGAATAGCACCACCTCTGTACCAGGTATCGTTTGAGGCGACTAAAGTACCAAAACCAACATTTATATCCACCTAAAATAGCGTAGCTCAAATGCAATAGGGCGGGGATGGACAGCAGTATTTATTAGAGGTGGACCTTTTACAAAGGTCGTGTGCATTAGAACCTCATTCTCACCTATTTCTACCGCTAAATAGCAGTGTTTTTTGTGATTTAAAAGGCGAGAGAGGCAGTCAAATTACTGGGTAAATGTGACATAGCATCTTCAGTTCACAAGGTTGGTGACACACTAGTAATATCTTTGTAATGACACGAGCGTGTATAGGCTGCGGTCACGTTTACCATCACGCGGACTGTATGCTTGTTTGTTGACTCCGTAACAAAACGTCCCCAAAGTTACAGCGGTGATTTGGCAATGACTCTTTACTCTTTTCCCGAGTCCAGCATTGCAATGATAAAGTGTATATCCATAAATGTCTTATGGAGGTCTACGTAAGAACATCTCGCGGCTGATATGATGTAGATTATCAATGAATGTGCGAATGAATGTAGTATATCATTCATTCGTTCATTCTATGGACCATTCATTCATTCATTCATTCATTCAATCAAAAAATATCAATAAAAATAATGTGGTTGTAACAGATGGACATACCATCTTGCTTCCTTATTAATATTATAAACGCGAGAATGGGTGGAATATATATATGTTTGTGACACTTTCAAGCCGGAACGGCTATCCAAATCAGGTTGAAATTTGGTACAGAAATTTTCAATAGTCTGGAATAACACATGAAATAGTTAGTAGAACACGGCTTCATGGGAAAGATCCGGCTTCATACTTTTCTTCTAAGGAACAGGCACGACTTTATTTCTTGCACTTTCATTTGTCTTTTTCAAAAGAAAGTTATACTGAATTTCATTCCAATAACTTCAAAAACTTTAAAAACGTTGGTGCAATGTTTCTTATGACATTTCTCTGATCCTCAAAGCTACTTTAACAAAATGTTAAAACTATATACGGTCGAAATCGGGTGTAATGACATTGGTTATAATAGCAAACCGATTATTAACCAATGGCAAGGTCCCGACAGGATCCTTGTAGAAATTACTACCATCGACGGCCACTTGAGTCCAGGTCGAGCCTTTAGAGGCGCCCTCGAGCGATCGCCGTCGAGCCCGCTCACACTGCAAGGGTGGCCGTAGTTAAATGCGCGTCACCGCAGGACACGCAGGATATTACGAGCGTCCGGTCGTCGGGCCTCGCTTTCTTGTTCGGTGGCGCTGTAATTGACGTCTAAGTACTCCAGCAATAGATTCATCTGAAAAAAAAGAAACGCGGCTTAGTCCGCGTAGAATAGTGCCTTTGACGCGTGTAGTAATTTTCAAGATTTGTTTGTTTATTTTAAAACGGAAACCAAATTTTTTTGCAAATATGATGTAGCCTTTCTCTATAAAAAGACTATCTATCATCATATCAACCAAAAAAGTCCACTGTTGGACATAGGCCTCCCCTAGATAGGAGGATTTTTGTCCATAATTACCGCGCAGGCAGTCGTGGTGGAAATTACAGAGGGCAACTTCGCGCTGAGGACGCTGCTGCCCATCCAAACCCTGTAGTATTTAAGCTAAGCTGTTTCGGATGGAAATACCGCCATCTGTCGGTTCTGGTACACCTGGTACAGAGAGAGGTACTATTCTACTCTGCCGGCCCGAGCGAGTTTAAACAAACAAACAAACAAACTCTTCCGCATTATAATATTAGTAAAGATTGAGTACAAACACCGCTCATAATATCATAACGCTAGAACTATCTCTCAAATTGGACCGAACTGTGACAGTGAGTGACACGGTGAGCAAAATATTGCAATGGGTTCACTAGTTTAGATGTTCATGACAAACACCGTGATACGAATTATTTATACCTATAATTTAAAATGCACTGAGGGTCGTGGGTTCAAAGCCTACTCAAGACAAACATTTAATATTTGTGATAGTGTTGTGTCAGGCTTTTATCTCATATGTAACAGTACTAGACTAGGGGTTTAAAATATAGCCTATAGCCATTCTCGATGAATGGACTAAACGCACTGAAATAGTCTTTCAAATTGGATAAGCGGTTCCTAAGATTAGCGCGTTCAAACAAACAAACAAACTTTTCAGCTTTATAATGTATATGTAATATACTTTAACTCGAATATAATGTATTGTCCCTCTGTAGCAACTGTAAGAGGCAACTATGGTACCAAAACCGACAGATGGCCGTATAGGAATCCATCTGAAAAAGTGTAGCTCAAATGCAGAGGGTGAGGATGGGCAGCAGCATCCCTGTCGCGAAAGCTGCGCCTTGCGATTGCCAACACGCTTGCCCAGCACGGCAATTATGGGCAAAATTCTCCCTTTCCTGGGGATTCCTATTTCCAGCAGTGGACTTCTAAAGGCTTTAATGATGATGATGTTCTGGTCAAAGTAAATATATTCGTGTTTGCTCTGTTGTCTGATGTCAGAGACACCAGTGCTCGAAGAGACTTATCTCGTAATCAATCCAATGTATGAGATGTTGTGTGAATTTTTATTAGAGATTATTGTTCTAAAGGGCATAATTACATTAAAATATAACCAAATAAATGACGGCGGATGTGAGCGTAATTATCATAAAGATACGGATTGTCCTCGTTTTTAATTTATTATAAATATATATGGAACCGGTCTATGTATTACCTTATATATTTAAATTTATAGTAGCCGGTGTTTATGTGTTATGTAATAAATGATATGCGCGTTTGAGTATTTATGCTAATTAGGTATTCTAGATTTCCGTGCGACTGTGTCCTCGTGGACTCCATTTTGTAAGTCCTCAAAGAGTTGAGGGTATTACGAATTGATGCATGACATAAAATAAAGATCTTTAAAACAACGTAACGGATTCTGATGTGTTTTTTTTTAATAAATAGAGCGATTCTAGAGGCTTGTTTATATGTATAATACCTATATAATATAGTAGAGATACATTGATAATTTTAGAGGTTTCCATTGTGATGTCGTAAATAAACACATTTTTTGCGATTACATCGCAAACGCTGGCTGAACCCGACCAGATACATCAAAATAATGTACTACAGTATTGTACTCCTTAAAAAGGTCTACATAATAATAAGTGATGGCATATGTCTATCTCTTAGAGAGCTTATATGTATAGCGGCCACGATGGCCCATTTAGTTGTATCCTGGTTGAGGGTTCGATACTTGGACAAACATTTATGTGTTGAAGATGTGTGTTCTTTTTTGTATAATAATAAATTTACACATCATCTATACGAGATAAGTCACTTATTGCACACGTGTTACAGACATCAGACAACAGGGGTTACAAATGTAATACTTAAATAGATATTCAACACCCATACACGGAACAAACACAAATATCAAATATTTAACGATTGCGGTAGGCGGAGACTATGGATCTCCAGTTGCTTCGACCCTGGCATACCTCTCCAGCTTCCCTTACTTGCATTAGTCTATTTATACACGCTCGTTTATTTTTGGTACATCTGACCTGGCCCTTCTTTAACACCTCTTCTACCTGGTTAAGATATGTTCGCCTCGGCCGTCCTATACCAACTCTTCCAATTACTTCCGCTCTTTAAATGTGTGCTTTCATTCTATTTTCATCCATCTTTTCTAAATGTCCAAACCATCTCAACATTCCTTTCTCTATAGTTGTCACATCATCTTGGTCACATTAATCTTTAATCTTTCTCTCAAACTCACACCATACCATTAACATTCAGAGTGATAATATCAATATTTATAATAGCTATTTAATCACAATGACTGTAACTCACACAAAAGAAAATTGAACCAACAGTATGTGTAATCTATTCGCGGATATATTAAAGGATATAGGAAGAGGAAATTAAACATGCTGCCATAAATGGCTGTACCGATACTCCGCATTAATTATAGAACATTTCACTCGCCTGCTAAAATACCAAGCGGGGTACCGCGGGAAACACACGAAAAAATACAAAAACAAATGAAAAATAGTGTAAATAACAATCCAGTAATAAATGAGGTACCGGCAGAGTAGAAAGGTACCTCCCCCTGTAACAGGTGTCGTAAGAAGCGACTGAGGTACCAGAACCGACAGATGGCGCTATTTATGTAAAAAAGTCAGTTCAAATGAACAGAGCGGAGATAGGCAGCAGCTTCAGCGTTGCGAAGGCCGCGCTCTGCGATTGTCAACACGCTTGTCCAGCGCAGCAATTATGGGCAACATACCCCCTTTCTTTGGGAAGGCCTATGTCCATCAGTGGACTTGAAATGGCTGGTATGATGACTGTATGAGGTACCAGCAGAGTAGACTAAGGTACTAGAACCGACAGATAGCTGTATCCATCCGTTACGGTGTAGCTCAATTGAACAGGGCAGGGATGGGTAGCAGAATATAAGTCGCATAAGCTGTGATCTGCGATTGCAAACACGCTTGCCCAGCGCATCAATTTTGATCGAAATTCCCTCTTTCCTGGAACGCTATATGTCCAGTACTGGACTTCCAATGGCTGGTATGACGATGATCACGTATAGTACGTGTTGTAGATTCATTTTGTTAATCTTTATATATAGAAACTACCATCGCCCTGCGGTTTCACCCGCGTTAATTCGTAAAACTTTCATACTAACTTTGCACCCCCCTTTTGCACCCCCCCACTTTAAGGAGTTTTATGACTTTTAATTACATAAGCTTAATACTACATTTTAATAACTTCAATAACGACAGAGTTTCATACTTAGTTAACACACCGTTAGGGAGTTTATCTTCAAAAATATTGTTTTAGTGCTATATAGGTATATATATATATGGGACGATTTTCGAAAAAATATTTTACATATGTTTCATGACTTTTAATGAATAAACCTTATCCTGAATTTTATTCGAAAAACTTAAAACTATCACAATCATTCATACAATGCGAATACTTTAATTAAAAAATGCAAAATAGGTCTGGACCGTGAGGTACCAGCGGAGTAGAATAGTACCTCCTCTTGTTACGGGTGTCGTAAGAGGCGATTGAGGTACCCGCAGCGATAGATGGCGGTGTATCCATTAGAATTAGCGCAGCTTAAATACTACAGGGTTAAGATGGGCAGCAGCATCCTCGTCGAAAATTGCGCCCTAACTTGGGGAGGCTTATATACAGTGGACTTTTATGGCTAATATAATGATGAAGTCTGGAGCAGTAAGGCATCGGAGTCAGTTGATTCGTTAACAAAAGATGTCTTAATGAGTCTGCATGCAAATGTACAGTCGATTATCGCCAAGGGAAGCCTAGTGACGAATTAACAACCTTTTGAACATAGTCCAAGGTTCAATTTTATATTTATACAAATATATGTCATGCTTCGAGGAAATATGATACTTACCCGTGTTTCCCAGCGAGTCATCGATAGAAACACATTTAATTGGTATATGCAAACAATTAATATTGAACTGTTTGATATGATGATCACGGATGTCGTGATATACCAGCAAAGTATAGTGCCAGGTGTACCAGGTGTATAGGTGACTAAGGTACCAGAACCGATAGATGCCGGTATATCTATCTGAGACAGTGTAGTTAAAATGTGGGAATGGGCATATACCGCCATCTGTCGGTTCCGGTCCTCAGTCACCTCTTTCGATATCTGATACAGGGGGAGCTACTATTCAACTCGGCCGGTACCTCGCGGCTCAAATAGATGTAAATATACATAAATATATAAATACAGTGCAGATAAAATGCACAGGGCGCGGATTATGAGCAAAAAAACATCTTTTTTGAAGAGGTCTATGTCCAGCAGTGGACTTCCAATGGCTGGTATGATGATCGTGTTGAAGATACATCAATTACTATAAAAAATAATGTGGTTGTGCAATGGATACGTCTACGCAGCTTGCAGCTATACTTAGTATACGAATGATTCATTGAATGTTTATCTATCGAGCGTTGTAATTCATTGTCGGATGTGGCTGATTATAAATTAGTTACGAACACCAAAACCACATAAATATTGCTATCATCCATTTTGCTAAATACGTTGAAAATATATAAAAAGAATCTGTGTGTTTGTAACGGTTTCATTTTTAAACGGCTCAAACAAATTGGATAAAACTTAAATTAACTAATAGGTGATGTTATAAGAATTGTTTATTCTACTTTTTATTATAAATAAGTACTTGAATATAGCCAAATTAACGCAAACAAAGATCATGATATAGCAACTTAATATTGTTTATCAGCAATTAAGAAATCGTTTGTAACGTATTCATTTCTAAAAGGCTTAACCAAATTAGATCAAATTTACTTAAACTAATAGGTAATGTTAAGAGGATAGTTTTAAGCAACTTCTTGTTATAGAAAATTTCCTAAATATAGCCACATTAACGATGACAAAATCAATATATTATTATATAATAGGGGGTGAACTGAGAAAAGTACTTGTGCTCTCATACGTTAAAAAACAACTCCTGTGCAAAATTTCAAGTTATCAAGCCTTCTAGTGTAGGCTCTGCGTTGATATGTCAGTCAGTTTCTCTTTCTATATACATATTGATTGTTCGTTGTCTGATATTCGAAACACAAGTAATTACTTCTAGCGACTTATCTCCAAATCAGGTCAATGTATTAGATGTTGTGTGAATTTATTAATTTATTTGATTGTAAGTACACGATTGTGCAGTTAAATATCTCATGCAAAAGTACTGGAATCATCATCATCTTAACAGCCGTTGGACGTCCACTGCTGGACATAGGTCTCCCCAAGAAATTTGAAATAGGACAAGTTGTGTGCCTTCGTCTGTCCAACTAATGTGAGAACGTGCTATATCAGTAAATTTGGTTCTGTTGGACGGATGTGTTAGGGTGAGTGTGTGTTTGTGTTGTTGTGTGTGTCTGTGAATGGGTGTGTAGACAGATATAGTATGGTCGTTAAATGGAACAGGAAAATGTATACACTAACACGACTAACTCAGGTGTTATACAAAGAATTAACATTTCCAAAAATATTTGGATGATATACCTACTGGCATTTGTCGGTTCTGGTACTATAGTCGCGTACGTCGTACGACATTTGGTACAGGGAAGGTACTGTTCTTCTCTGTTGGTCCCACACGGAACCTCTGCCGGTACCACCCGGTAAAAGAAATTTTATTATTTCTTCGTATTCATTTGAAAATTATAGTATCTTCTTTATATTTAAAAAACTAGCAGCGCCTTGTGGTTTCGCCCGCGTTAAGTTGTTGAACTGCCATACTGACTTTGCACCCCCCTTTTAAAGGAGGATTTTCATAAAAAAAATTATTTTACACGTGTTTCTTGAATTTTAGTTAAGAATCTTAATATTGAATTTCATTCGGCTTCAAAAACGGCAGTTTTAAAATAACTTTGCACCCCCGTCTTACCCTTTAAGAGGGCAATTTTCAAAAAATGCAAATTTTTAAGTTTCTATATATATATATATATGCATCACAGTGTTTGTCCAGGATAAATTTCTAAATAACTGAACAGATTTCAATTAAGTATTTTATTGTTTATTGTATACAGTTTGGTACTGACATAAATGCAATTTTTGTCATCTGCACGAAAGGGGCTTTTCGAGCGATTTAGAAAATGCTTGAGCAGTAATCTCTAAGACAACAGACCAAAGAAATTAATATTATGCCTTTCGTCCAAAAATATTGGTTTTGTTCACAAAAATAAATTTGAATTTCTGAAAAATAGTGACACACATACTATTAATACCAGAAATAAGAATAAGCTTGCAGTACCTATTGTCAGGCTGAAAAATAAGTAATACTTTCATGGGCAATAGTGTAAAAGTTTATCAATTAATCTCAAGCAGAATTGCCAAATAATAATCAGAATAATAATTTATTAATCTACTCCAAAAATTATAAAAAACCTAATTACACAAAACATAAACACAATATATTACACTGATAAGCTAATTAAAACACTAATATACCATTGAATAAACTTAACAATTGCATGAAAGATTAAGAGGTTATTAATACATATCATACTTTAAGCTATTATCATATAAGCCATTACAAGTCCACTGTTAGACATAGGCCTCCCCAAGTAAGAGGGAATTCTGCCCATCCGCAAATGTGTTTATCATCGTGTTGTGTTAAGATGCAAACAGGAACAAACATTTGTATTTATTAAAATCACTTCTTTAGTAGACTCACACCCTTTAACGCCACGACTAAGCCACAAAACTCTGTTCATAAATTTTGGTATATATAGAGATGCCAACACGCTTGCCCAGTGCGGCAATTGTGGGGCCGAAATTCCCCCTTTTTTGGGGAGGCCTATGTCCTGTTTGTGACTTACAATGGCTGGAATGATGATATGGGTGGGAGTGTAATAGAAAATAGGGTTATTCGAACTACTAATCATGCACAGACTAATTAAATCAATTGTGTACTAATTCTTGTGGTTTCTGTCCATTGTTTAAGTTATTGATAACATTCATTCCATACGACTTAATCACTCCACAAGTGTGTCGCTGACCATTTTCAGAGAAAAAGGAAATTGTATTTTTTTCCTTATATACAAATACGTATGTCATAGAGTGGTGACAACTGCAGGACGAAGTTTGCGTTTGATTTCAACTCTGTTACATATATTCATTATTATCATCATCACCTCAACCACGGCAAGTCCACTGCTGGACATCGCCCCCCCCCCCCAATAAAAGAGGAATTTGCCTATAATTGCCACGCTGGGCAAGTGTATTGGCAATCGCAGAGCGGAGCTATCGCGACTGGGATGCTGATGCCCACCCCCGCCATGCACAACAAGGTACTGTAAGCTACTGTATCGGATGGATATACCGCTATCTGCCAGTTCTGGTACCTTACTAGCAGTGCCCGCGATTTCCTCCGTGCGGAATAGTTTTTTTGGGTACCATACCTCTTTACCTTAACTTATATAAACTTTGAAAGTCATGTTTATTAATATCGAATCAATGGTCTGAAAGATAAGTGTTAGACATTATTAAATAGAAATAAGAAAAAATAAGCCATAATATGGTCAGTCCAACGTGTATATAATTATCAATAAACTGCTATTATTTATAACTGTGAATAGTGTTGTTTAACACCGCAAAATTTTTACATCGATAATTTCAATACGGCGTAAACTTTATTTTTACTAGCAGCCTGAAGAAATAAAATCTGCTCATGCTATTCATTGATAATGTAGCTATGAATCCATTAGTTAATACTTAGTATCTGTAGTTTATGAGTTTTTTCCCACAAACATACAATAAAACATATATTGTGTCTATATATTGATACACAGCATCTCATATATTGACCAAACAAATATAACTGAAACGCTGTCTCCGTACTTTATTTACTGATGCTGCTTCTCTAACTTTATAACCCTATATCTAATGTACGTTATTTTATACATATTTTTTATATCATATGTATTTATTGCGTTCATTTATACAAATATGTATGTAACGTCTATCTATTTTGTATATATATTGTCTGCGCCAATATATTATTATATATTGTTTTCTGTTTCGTATAATAGTTGATCATTTTGTAATATTTTGTGCAGAAATGTTCAATAAATAAAAAAGTAAATGAAGCTTTCATACATACATGCATCATACCTCTGTCCCATCGCGGTAGATAAAGACAATGGATCTCCACTTGTTACGATCTTGGCATACCTCTCTCGCTTCAATTACTCGGGATAGTTATCGCTCGTTTATTCTTGGTACTTCTGACCTGACCCTGTTTTAATGCCTCTTCTAACTGGTTAAAATATGTTCAACACTCTTTTCTCTGTTGTTGTCACATTATAGCAGCCTGAAACGTCCACTGCGGGACATAGGCCTCCCCAATAAAGGGGAATCTGCCCATAATTGGCGCGCTGGGCTAGCGTGGTAATAATCGCAGAGCGAAGCTTCGCGACGGGGATGCTGCTGCCCATCCCCGGCCTATTGCATTGAGTTACACTGTTTCCAGTCGCCTTTCACCAGACCTGGTACAAGGGAAGGGTGTATTCTACTCTGCCGGTATAAATAAATTAAAATAAATTTATCTATATCGATAATAGTCTACGACCCATCACTATTCTAACAGTTAACTCAACAGATCTGTATAAGGTCAAACCGCAAGATGTGGTTTCTCGGAAATCAATGTCATCTCAATTTCGATATTGAATAGATAATTGTGACTTTCACGTCATTCTAGTAACGGTGCATCAAAATTGTGCCGGCAAATGGACCGGCATTGGAAGGCGTCCAATTTTGTTTAATCGATTTAACCTCAATACTTATATCCGCCATGACATCCGGACATGGACCTTTTCGAGAAAGGGGTTATTCTGCCCATAGTTCACGACCAGGATGCTACGGGTATACCGCCATCTATCGGGATCATCCACATAAGCGTAGCTCAACAGGGCGGGGGTGGGCAGCAGCAATCCTGTATACCCGTATTTAATACCCGGAGCATACTTCCCTGTATCTTAGGGACAGGACTGGTCTCCCGCCCAGCAGCGGACTTTCTACGACTGCAGTGATGACGTGATAACCTAACTTATATTATTTACTGTTAATGGTAATGTATTTGAATTTTAAAACCTTTTTATTGCCGTGAGGTACCGGCAGAGTAGAGTAATACCTCCCTCTGTGTCAAATGTCATAAGAGGCGACTAAGTTACCAGAACCGACAGATGGCGGTATATCCATCCGAGACGGTGTAGCTCAAATGCACAGGGTGGGGATGAGCGGCAGCATCCCCGTCGCGAAAATTGCGCTCTGCAATTCCCCTGTTCTTGGGGAGATCTATATATATATATATCTGATTGTACTGTACGTATTTGTGTCATTGAACTCTGGCGCTGCAGTTGGTATCTAGGTCGTTTTGTATAGGTACTGCAACCAAACGGCTGAGTAGATTTCAATAGATTTTCGAGAATGCATTCAAGGGGCCTAGATGATTTAGATTCACAAATCAGGCAGACGGCACTGCAGTCGATACCTAGGTTATTTATCTATAATATTTGTCTTCTATTTAATACTTTGTTTAATAGCCTAAAAGCTTAAACTATCATGCAAGACAATATCTGCTGTATCTGCTACTATATATATATAAAGTAACATGTGTGTATGTATATACGAATACAAATATACATACACATATATATTAATACAAACATACATACACACATGCATACGTACACAAATATACATCATCACTTTCTATCATTATAGTTATATCTAATTAAGTATCCTTAAATACAATCTTTTTATATTATATATAGTTAATATCTATCTCTATCTATCTTATTGACACTAACTACTTCTATGCTTCATTCACTCTTTCCATCCAAAGGTTGCCTGCAAGAAGTTGTATTTGCGATAAGGCCGCCCATTTTACTTTATAATTACTGTGTTTTCGTGTATTTTTATGTTTAGTGTACAATTAAGTATTTATTATTATTAAACAGACTAATTTACAATACTAAATCAAAAGTCAAATATATCTTTATTTAAGTAGGCCTATGAGTCTAGATTTGCTCATTTTTATTTCACACAAATGACCGATGACTTTGTTTGAGTATGAGGGTCTTTGGGTATTTTTCTTTAATACTAGTCTGCCGGCACCAGAGGGGTCCTATGTATGGTCCTATGTAACAATGTTATAGCAGGTCCATTACGCGAGCCATTGGTAGGTAAAGAATCTGCAAGAAAAACTGATAGTGATATTATTAGAACACATACCGGCGTCGGCGCTATCAAACCGTTGTCTTAATAGTAGATGTAAGAGCATTTCAATTCTTGAATTTATTTAAAGGCATATTTGTAATTTTATATTTAGAAATTCTACTTCGGATTTTGTTATAAAATCCATAATAAAATCCCAAGAACAATTACAAATATGCTTTTATTATTATTTACAATTATACAGACAATTAGACATATATATATATCATATGCATTTATTGCGTTTATTTATACAAATATGTATGCCACGTTTATTTTGTATATATATATTCCCTGCACCACTATATATATATTTTTTTCTGTTTTGTGTAATGGTTGACTGGGAGATAATGCCATCTGGCATTAAGTCCGCCATTTGTACATTTTGCTATCTTTATTTACAGAGAAACAAATTGGAGTTTTATTTTACTTTTAAATTTAAATTACAATTAATTGTCTTATATATATATATATATATATATATATATATATATATATATATATATATATTGTCGAAACTTACAGCCAATGAAGTATTTCACATATGTAAAATAAAATTGTACAAAACATAACAATAAGATTACAATCACATATATATCCATACATATATACACAAATATACTCATACATACACATACACATACAATCATTTACATAAACATATATAATCATTACATAAATTAACGTCAGTAATACTTATATTCAAAACAAACACAGTGGAAAAATAAAAAATCCAAACATCAGTACCTACTTAATACAGTTTTTTGTGTTAACTCAGGCAATTAATGTAGTTGTCGACAACGTCAAATTATTAATAATATAATTTTCGTTACAACCTCATAATTGTGTAAATGGGATAGCCCGTATAATTATGTTGATGATAAATAAATAAATAAATAAGTCAAGAAGCAGGTAAGTATAAGTCAAGAGAAAGTAAATAAACACAAACTATTTTACTTTTTTACCTACTTAAGAATTAGTAGCATTAGTGATGGTGAAACCAGTTGCAAATTTTATTGATGTTCGTTTAGGTTCTATAGTTGTTATGATTGTGAAAATCTTAAAAACCTAATATCTTTATTACAGATCATGCAAAGATGGCGGCGAAAAATATTATTATTCTGCTGTCGGTACTTGCTGTGACGTCGCACGTACAGTCACAATTTTACGGTGAGTTATCAATTTGTTTTAAAATATCTTTATTCTCATACGAATCTACATTCATTTACAATGTGATATTACACTTCTAACAAATTATATACAAATTAGCCGGTACTCGACTCCAAATACGATTTCAGCCTATTCCGAAACATATTTATACTCTCACACTCCTTTATGTTGTTAGGCAGCTCATTGAACAGCTGTGCTCCTCCAAACAGTACAGTCTTCTTTCCATAGACAGTTCTAGGTGCTGATAGTTGTACTTTATTGTTAGTTCGGAGATTGTGGGGGTTGTCTTTTATAAACAGTCTTATATTACTTTTGATAGGATTTGTAACTATTTCTTTTAATAACATGCATGTATTGAATTTGTCTAATTTACTTTTTAATATGATTAAATAGACAAACAAGCATACGGCCCGCGCGATAACCGTCACTGCAACCTATACTCCTATCATCACATGGATATCACTAGCGCGACCAACCTTGTGCTTTAAAGATGCTATTTCCTCATATGTATATCATCACACCAGCCATTGCAAGTGCATTGTTAGACAGGACTCTCCAAGAAAGTGGGAATTTTATCAATAACTAGCTGTACTTACCTCTTTACCTTAACTTATATAACCTTTGGATGTCATGTTTATTTATATCGAATCAATGGCCTGAAAAATAAGTTTCAAGTTTCTAGCTCTAAAAATAGTCATACAACTTTTCATCCCCCCTTTTCACCCCTTACAACCCTTATTTCGATTTAAAAAATCCTAAAAAAAGCCTATGTCCTTTCTCAAGGTCTAAAGATTCTCTATGCCGATTTTCATCAAAATCGGTTGAGAGGTTTAAGCGGGAAAGCGTAACAGACAGATAGGTACTTTCGCATTTATAATATTGGTAGGGATTGCCGCATAGGGAAAACGTGTTGGCAATCGCAGAGAGCAGCATTCACGACGGGGATGTTGCTGCGCATTCCCGTTCTGTGCATTTGAGCTGCACTGTTTCGGATGGATATACCGCCATCAGTCGATTCTGGTACCTTAGTCGCCTTTTACAACATCTGGTACAGGGGGAGGTACTCTTCTACTCTGCCGGTATTTCACAGCATCTAATCTGATTTTATGAAACATTCGCGTTTGCTACTCGGTGAAGATGGCAGGAAAGAAACTAAAAAACGATCTAGTCGTTTTTGAGTGAAAGCGTAACAAACAAACAATCAGATATTTCCTATTTGTAATATTGTAATAGATTACCGGCTTACCCACTAAAGAACTGCTGTTTTTTTGTTACTTGTAACTTGACTTTGACTTTCACGGCAAAAGTTTAGTTTTACGAAATTGCTATAAATATGTCGTAGGAGTTGATTTAGACTGGCCTATATAATTTTTGCATCTATTTTATCGTATCGTATCATGTTAGTAATTATGTATTCATATTATACACTCATTTGCAAAAAAAACGGGTGGTTTTGATTTTAACTCTTCTTTAAAAAAATACGGTACCAAAATGATTTCAATCGTTTGTACATGTTACTGGCCGGTTTTAAAAATGCCGTGGTATTTAAAACAGTACGTTCTAAATTCAAATTTTCGTTTGATGCTCGTTTTAACAGAAAACCTTTTTTTATCCTACATTTTTGGTGCGAAGTTCCAAAAGATAATATCGGTTTTCATAACTTTTAGTCAATTTTTATGAATTTATTTCATATTCTTAATTGTCAAAGCTTCATTTATTGCTGTTTAGCTGTCTCAATAATGTTAGAGGAAGTGGTAAAAGCTACCAGAATTATTGCGCTGCTCAAAGAGGGTTGCAGCTAATGCTTCGTGGCTCAGAGGCTAAGTGTGAGTAGCTCGACGGTTCAAAGGACCTGGCAGCGGTATCAAGACACCGGTTCCGTCGAGGAAAGGCCTGGTTCTGGAAAAAACCATGTACCCAACCACGGGTTGATCGTTTTCTTGTGAGTCGCGCATTGAGAAATTGCAAGTCTTCCTAAGTGGACCTTAAGAACAACCTCGAAGATGTAAGAAATGTGCATATTAGTCTATGGACGGACAGGAGGAGGCTTCTCGCGGTCCAATATACGCAGTCATCGCCCGGCCCGCGGCCCTAAGTTACTCCGTGAGCACAGAGTTGCCAGGCTTTGGTTTGTTCGAAATTGTGAGTCGTGGACTCAAGAAGACTGGAATAAAGTATTGTTCTCCGATGAAGCCAAGATATCTCTGTTCGGTGAAGATCGACGTCGGCGAGTGCTACGAAGACGAGGAGAACGCTTTGCAGAGGCTTGTTTTGAAGAAATCACACCTAATGGTGGGGGCTCTGTTATGTTTTGGGTAGGAATAAATTCAATGGATCGTACAGAGTTAGTCTTCATTGAAAACGGCTCACTGACTGGACGGCGATACATAACGGAAGTTCTAATTCCTCATGCACAACCCGCATTGGCCGCTTTAGGCGAAGACTCAATTTTTATGGACGACAACGCTCGCGCCCACCGGTCTGGCGATGTGGAAGCGTATATATAAAAGGTCGACATTCGTCGTTTGGATTGGCCAGCTCGAAGTCCCGACCTCAATCCTATAGAGCATGTCTTAGGACGTTCTGAAACGACGCGTGAGATCAGTACTACCGGCTTCGTAGACCATCAGAGAGCTGAAGAATGGGATTACCGCGGAGTGGGAACGTATTTCGCAAGCAAGTATCCGGGATATCCTCGCTAGCATACCCAGACGAATTCAAGCTGTGATTTCAGCTAGAGGGAGTCACACTCGATACTAAACATTTATCTGCTTTTACTTTATTAAAGAAAAAACAAACAAAAATCTTTGTTAACTTGTTAGGTATTAAAGAAAAGCCAGGTCTGACGTGCCAAGATTAAACGGGAGTGTATGAATAGACTTATGCAAGTAAGGGTAGCGATAGAGATGTATATAATATTTTGTCATGAAAAAAAAATGATTGTAAATTAAGATATTAACTATAATTTCTATCAAGTTAGATAAAATTTGCTGTAAGGGATCGGCAGAGAAGAATAGTACCTCTCTCTGTAACAGGTGTTTTAAGAGGTGACTAAGTTGGCACAACTGACAGTTGGCGGTATATCCACCTGAAACAGTGCAGCTCAAATGCACTGGGCGGGGATAGGCAGCAGCATCCCCGTCGCGATAGCTGCGCTCGCGCTTTGCGATTTGCCAACACGCTTATCCAGCGCGGTAATTATAGGCAAAAAACCTCCTTTCTTTTCTTTTCCGGAGAGGCTTGAGTCCAGTAGTGGACTTCTAATGGCTGGTATGATAATGAATTCAGGTAGAGATTTCTACTTTTTTTGAAAATATAATGTAGCCTATGTTACTCAGCGAAAGTTATGCTTTCTAAAAGTAAAGAGATTTCGATTTAAGATGTAATAAACAAAGCAACAAACGCCTATTAATAAATAACAACATAACCGTTGTTTTTTTCCGAATGGGTCAATGCAAAGTGTAAAAATAGAAGGTTAATGATCTTAAGAACTTAATGGCGTCTTACAAAACAGGTCTTAATTTATTTATAAAAAGTTCTCACCAAAAATATGAGTGTCCCTTACGCGTGTATTAATTCAAAGTTATAAATATGTTGATCATAACGGCTATTGGAAGTCTACAGTTGGACAAAGGCCCAAGAAATATTGCCCATAATTGCCGCGCTGGGCATCGTGTTGGCAAAGGCAGATTCGTACCGTGCATTTGAGCTACACTGATTCCGATGGATATACCGCAATCTGTAGGTCCTGGTACCTCAGACGCCTCTTACGACACACCTGGTACAGAGCGAGGCACTATTCTACTCTGCCGGTACCTCATGGCACTATAAAGAATAAGAAGGCCTTTAATTCTCATGAAAGTGAATGGCCCGGTAATTTGGTATACAGTGAAGTTCATAGAAAAGTGAACACCTTGAGTTAGTAATAAATCATCATCATCATCATAGCAGCCGTAGAACGTCAATTGGTGCTGCCCATCTCCGCCCTGTGCATTTGAACCATCCTGTTTTAAAAATGGATATACCGCCATCTGAAGCCCCTGTTATTTTAGTCGCATATTACCTCACCCGGTAGGTGGGAGGTACTATTCTACTCAGCCGGTACCTTACGGCTTTAGTAACAAATAAGACCGTGCAAACACGGCTATTAAATATCTATTTTCGTATTTTATTATATTCAAATTAACCGCAACACGCTATACGAGGAGATCGTGGGAAGGAACCAATGGAAAATTACTTGTGGTTTTTTTGAGAATGTCTCACACGCGCGCGCTCTCATAGCGTCTGGCCCTAAATTGTTATCTTTATATACTCGTACAAAAGGGGAATCTGACTGACTGACTTAACGCATGACCTTATTATAAGGGTTGGAAACTTGACATTTTGTACAGGGTTATCCTTTTATAATGAAGGGAAGCATTCAGAAACGGATTTCGCAAACGGGTGTGCAAATTTAGTATGAAACTTTGCTGTTTTTGAAGGTATTTAAATGAAGTCGCGAAAGCTGCGCTCTGCGATTGCCAACACGTTTGTCGAGCGCGTAATTTATGACCTAACTTCTCCCTATCTTGGGAAGGTTTAAATCTAGCAATGGACTTCCAATGATGAATCCGGAATGATGATGATGATATATCCTTCCTCGTCAAATTTTATGAAAGCCGGTAGAGTAGATGAAGCGTGATGAGGTAACAAGCAAATTCACATTATGATCTTTACTAATGCGTGTGTATGTATATGCTATATATGCGTGTGTGGTTGTGTGTCCGTCTTTTACGGCAAAACGGAGCAACGAATTGACGTTTCTTTTTACTTTTTGTCTTTTTCTAACTACCCATTTCCCAAAAATGGGGGGGGGGGGGGGTGAAATTAATATGGACCATATCGCAATTTTCAAGATAGCTAAAAATTGGTTTGCAGACTATTTGTGGATAACAAAAAAATCGTGCTTCTTTTTGAAAATTTGCCCCCAAGCCTTTTAATATAAAAAGGGGATGAAATACTTAATTAAATACACTTATAACACCCAGACATAAAACAAACATTCATCATATTTAACGGGCCTGATTACGCTAATGTTAGTAATCCTATCATATGCGCTAAGGGTTGTGGGTTAGGTCCCCACCTAGGACGAATTTTCATACTGTGATATTTGTGTTTGTCTTGTGTCTGGGTGTTAAAAATATGTATTTAAATATATTATTTGTGATTATTCCGTTGTCTGATCTTCACAACATGAGTACTTTAATCGACTTATCATAGAGTCAGGTTAAAGATGTTGTGTGAATTTATATTTTATATAATATTGGCACTTATTGCACAAGGTAGGAACTTCCGCCTGAAAGCGCGTGTATCAATTGACCATTATTTTAATTTCTTCGCAGACCTGTTCCAAGAGTTCCAGCCCTACCTCCAAACGTACCCAACCACAAAGCGACCAGACTTCGCTCGCCAACAACAGACATCGCAGAAAAGGCCAAAACCTCATTCAAGGTACGAAGAAAACGATGACATCAGCATTAGTACATTCCCCAAACCCACCAGCAAACCGAGAAGGAAGCCATCGCAACAAACCAACCTTAACACATACACAACAGCGAAACCTTTGAAGAGCACAAAATCTAGTCAATGGACAGCTAACAGATCTACCACCAGAACACACCACAATGAAGCACTAAACGGAAATATAGTGAAAGTTAATCAGGACAGAAGACATTTTTATGATGATAATAACATAGCTGGTAATCATTATACAGAAGAACCCAACTACGCAACTACTAGAAGAGGTACTGCAGTACAGTATAGACCCTCAACTTTCACCACCTTCAACCCTCTATACAACAGACCAGGAGTCCGGCCTGCTGTAGTCGACCAGAACCAGCCCCCGATCACGAACAAGCCAGTAACGAAGAGACCCTTGGCCGTATACCCTCGACCTACTGATAGCAGTGTGATCAGGTTCCCTCAGGATCCTGATACGAGTCCCGAAGTGGTGTCTGGGATTGATGAGGATGCGATGAGTTATGCTGAGAGGCGGAGGTACGTGGAGATGGCTGAGAGAAGTGAGTTATGTCTTATTACAATACGTATTTAATTTTAATTATTTTTTTCGATCTTAGTTAATGACGAATTATGGGTGATGGGAGTTGAATGCCCGATGATGATTGATGGGTGTTGGATGACGTGTTATGAACGATAGATGATGGACGATGGGTTAATGATCCATGAGTGATGATCCAAGATCGATGATGATCGATTAGCAATGACGGAAGACCGATGATCAAAGATTGTTGGATGGTTATGGATGATAGATGATGGAAGGTGGATGATGATAAGTGATGAGTGATAGACGATGAATTATAAATTATGAATAATAGGTGACAGATGGTGAATGACGGATAATGGATGATGACTATAGACGATTGTTTATGAATGATGGTTAATGATTGATAGGTGATAGATTATGTAATGATTATCACAGCTATGGTGATGAATATTTTAAATAAAAAATTACACATCTTTTCCAGTGTGCGACAAATATAAAGCTCTGAGTGTAAAGAAACTTGAAGCGATACCACTCGTCCCGTCCCCGGAGCCTGTGCAAGTCAACGTATCAGTATGTGCGCCAACGAACGTGCCTCTGGTGGTTGGGGGTAAAGTGGTGACAATAAAAGAATTTCCGCACATGGCGCTATTGGGCTGGACTAAGATTCAGGTATCCACAGATTATTTAATATTCTATTAAGTCACCAGATCTTCTCCATTCTATCAAAATTAACAAAGTATATAAACAATACTTCCTTCTACATTAACCAGAACGTGTCGTTCCTACAATGATGAAACTCAGTGGCAAAACCATAGATGGTTTTAATGATAGATTTCCTATAAATATGAGGAAAATTTAAAAAATTTCGTTAACCAAGTCATCTTCAGCATCCACATAGATTATTATAATCGGCTAAAGAGCAGAAAAATAAATTATATACTGGTAATGCTTGTATTCATTATCATCAAACTAGCCATTGGGCGTCCACTGCTGGACAAAGGCATCCCAAAGAAAGGGGGAGTTTTGCCGAGCGAATGCAAATGCGATGCTGCGGCCCATTCCCGCCCCGTGGATTTGAGCCACACTGTTTTGGATGGATATACTCGTACATCTGTAGGTTTTAGTACCTTAGTTGCTTTTTACGACACCCGTTTATAGGGAAGTATTATTCTACTTTGCCGGTGCCTCACGGGGTAAAGAGAGGCAGTAAACCTAGGTACCTAATGTGCCAAAATATCTTCAAGTCAAAAGATTTTCGCTAATGATATCCTCATGATAATATAAGCGTATAAATGCTGCGAGAAGGTTTACGTAGACCGTATGCTTATTTGTTAGTCCTATTAATGACCTCAACTTTCGCAAAAGTCAAATACAGTGGATCCCCGGTAGTCCGACAAACATTTTGCAGGGCAGTGTCGAACTATCGAATTCTTCGGATTATAGAGTACTGCCTAAGACCCCCTATAGCCCGGATTTTTTTACAAAAGAGTACCTTGTAGTCCGACAAATTACAGATCCAATGATAAGATTCTTTATACATATTATATATACATATGTACATATATGTACTCTCAAGTACAAATCATACTTGTAGACCATGCCGGATTACCGGGGGTCCACTGTACCGAGATATTGTACTCGCCTAAATATGTAAAGCAATTGTCACGCATCTTTGTGCCTGACACCCATCTGCACATTCGATCAGGACGAAGACATCGGCTGTTTGCGCCTATGCCGTGTCGTACTGTTGCGCGTGCGCAATCACCTTCATGCCGCATGCAGCAGGCACTTAACGCACTGCTTATGTCTCACCCGGACTTTGACGTGTTTGTCGACAACTTCCATTCATTAATAATTAAGCTCGATGTAGAATAATGAAATTTTTGTTACATCTTCATAGTTGTGTAATTTCGATGACCCGTATAATTATGTTAATAAACAAATATTGCTGATGATGGTCTGAGATGTTGCTGTAATGCATACTAATGTTGTTTCAGGATGCTGGCTATTCGTGGAAGTGTGGTGGAACCCTGGTTAGTGATCAGTATGTGCTGACGGCGGGTCACTGCGCATATCAAGAGAAGGACGACTCCGTTGTCACGTGAGTACCCCCCTCCCTTCCTATTTATTTGCTTATTCTTCATTTTCCCTTGTATCAGGTGTCAGTGGAGGACACTGAGGTACCGGATCCGAGTGACCGATCGACTGGTACTTCGTATATTGTATTAAAATTCTGAGGAGGCGAGCAATAGAAGACTTTACCACCATCATAGCGTGTGTGTGGGGTTGGCAAGCGGAGTTATGGGTATTCTTCATACATTACGCACGAGCCAGATGCCGTGGATGGTATTGCCACGCCAATGGTCGTGGGGTCGATCCCCAACCGGTACAAATATTTATGTGATGATATTTGTGCTTGTTCTGTGTCTGGTTATCACAAATATTATAATTGTGATTCCGTAATGTAGTTGTCTAATGTCCGTAACACAAGTGCTTCAAGCTTATCTCGGAGTCAGATCAATATATAAGATGATGTGTGAATTTATATATTTTGACGTGACAACGTCTTATAAATTGGTTTGCCGGGTGACACTTCAAGAAACTGCGTTACGCTCCGCTCACGTTGTGCGCTCACAATGAGAGCGAGTGAGAGGCACGCGTCCCTCTCACTCGCTCTCATTGTGCCGTGTGTTACGCAAATGTATTGCAAGTTATTGTATGTATATTTGTATATAAATACGTATGTATGTGTAAAGGTAAAAATAAAATTTTGTTAATATGAAATTCAGTGCGAGATTCTTTGTATAAATTAATGTTTTAAATATAATTCTTTGTATAAATAAATGTTTTAAATTGTTACTATTATTTCATCCTTATTCCTACTATACGAATGAATATTCACATTAAAATTATTTTACCACTGAAAGTCGTTGTCACGTAAAACTTTCGCCCGTATACCGACTTTACAGGCAACCAATATTTTATTTATTTACAACGAGGAATTATGCATAATGACAGAAGTAGTTTTACTATTAAGTAAGAGGAACGTCACATCCGAAAAGTTCCCACTTTTAATAATTGTAGTCATATTTGTTTCGCTTTCAGTGGTGCACCTAGAGTGGTACAGCTGGGCTCCAGCTATTTAGACGACCAGGGTGCGTTAGTCATGAAGATCATAACTGTGGTTAGACACCCCAAATATGTACAAACCAGATCCTACTACGACATCGCTCTGGTGAAGATGGTGAAGCCGGTCACGTGAGTACATAAGCTTTGGTCATTTATTTAGTCTACGAAATAGAATTAAAGCACAATAACGCTCTATAAACCTAAGAGGTCTTGGCAAGCTGTGACTCCACAAAGATGTATGCTAATTTAACAACTCTATACTTTAACTGGCCGTGTGATACCGGCAGAGTAGAATAATAGTACCTCCCTCTGTTTCGTAAGAGGCGACTGAGGTACGGTAACGGAAAGAGGGCGGTATATCCATCCGAAGCACTGTATCTCAAATGCTACAGGGCGGAAATGAGCAGCAGAATTTCCGTCGCGAAGCCATGTTCTGCGATTGCCACCACGCTTGCTCAGTCCGGCAATTATGGGCAAAATCCCCTCTTTTTGGGAGGATTATGTTCAGCAGTCCGTTTTATGGCTGCTTTTATGATAATGTGATGATACATTAACAATATTAACTTAATAATTGAGTTTTAATGAATATATGGCCACGTTCGACTTATTTAGTGTTGGTCCATGAATGTCTGGCACACTGCTCGTACCACCGTTATTATGGTGATTATATACTACCATATTACATACGTACGAACATATAAAATTAGCGTTACATAGAGGAATATAAAGTAATTTCTTTTGAGTAAAATATTATTCATTTTAGTATGCACAGTACTACATTGATTCCTTTATTGAAAAAAACATGGGGGCGAGAATCAATAAACTTTCTGAAGGCGGCTTGGACTGGCTTTTATTAGACCCGGTCAAAAAATAAGCATACAGTTCGATAGTTAGCGATACCGCAGCCTATACACGCTTATAATATCACAAGGGTATCTAAAGCGCGGTGCCTACCTTGTGACTTAAAGATATTTTGTCACATAACCCAGCACTTTCACCACCACTCTCACCCTTCAAACCAGAACACAGCAATGTGAACAATGCTGTCTAGCTGCAGAAATTGGTGAGAGTAATGCACTCGTTGATATCGTTGATGTCATCCTTTATAGGTTCTCGGAGGTTGTGAGACCAGCTTGTTTGGGAGAGCCACCAGGGGTTGGCGAGCCGATCATAGCTACAGGATGGGGTCGAACTGAGTTTGGTAAGTGGATAATTTTAACTTGAGCGCACAGCAATACGGACACTGCTATTTAGCGGTAGAAATAAGTGGGAGTGAGGTACCTATACAGACGAGCTTTGAGGTCTACCTCATGTAAACCACCTTGTTGCATTTGAACTACGTGGTTCTGGGTGGATGTACCATCAACTATGAGCCATAATCGCCTCTTAAGAAGAACTATTTGTAAAAGTGCAAAGTGATCCTATCTTGTACGTTAGAGGTCATGGGTTTAGTCTCCACTGAAAGCAAACATTTATATGATGATATTTTAAATTCCTGATATGTTATGACACAAGTTTAAGTGACTTATGAGTCAGGACTTTATAAGCTATTGTGCGAATCTAATTTTAGCTTTTTTTTTCTGCAGGAGGCACTCAATCGCTGGAACTCCGAAGCGTGTCCATACCGATCTGGGACATGGATGAATGCAAGCAAGCATTGGGGACATCCAGGAAGCTGCCCAACGGACCGTCACGGGACAGTCAGATCTGCGCTGGGGAGAAGAAAGGTGGCAAGGACACTTGCCAGGTAAACTATTTTATCTTGAAGAATTTGTACCAACATTTTTAGGTGGTGATATATTTAAGCGACCTTTTTCAAAATACATCATTATCATATCAGCCATTGGAAGTCCACTGTTGGACATAGAAAAGGGGAAATCTCACCCACAATTGCCGCGCTGGGCAGGTGTGTTGGCATCCGCTGAACGTAGCTTTCACAATGCGGATGCTGCTGCCCATCCCCGCCCTCTACATTTAAGCTACATTTATTTGGATGGATGTATCGCCACCTGTACCTGACAGGGGGAGGTACCATTCTACTCTGGGGGAGGTACTATTCTTAACTCAGAGCCAATTACATACAAATCCGAATCCTGCCCGTAGCATATAGAGTTTAGTATTCTGCAATGCACGAAACATATTATTTTGTAGTGCAACCAATAGTTGGGTTTTGGTAGGGTAGGCTATCCACATGCAATTCTTTCGCAAAACCAGTTTCCTGATGCAGCCAAAGAATGGAATAGGCAGAAGAAGTTACTGGTGGTAAGGGGTCACCTTCAACTGTCAGCCTTCTCTGATGCTCGACCTATGATCTTATAGCCATCGGGGGGGACGGTAAAGTTGTTTGCAAGAGAAGGGTACTGAATGAGCTTGACAAATGCGGTCAGTTATCGCTCGAGGAGCAGGGACTGCACGCGTTCGCCAGCTAACACGGCTAACCTACTGCTATATAAGATAAATATGTGCAAAGAGTTTATGGTTGTGAAGTGCCAGTGAGACTGCGACAGAGAAGTTTTGCTATTGAACTCGACGTTCCAAGTACGTGTCGCAGCCCTCGATATCAGAGACATAGGCCATTTGGCTGTTCGAACAGGCTTTTTGGAGCCACAACATGCCTCCGATAGACTTTAGGAATAAGTCCTGCTGTTTTGTGTGCCTAATACAAAAAATAGAGAATTAAACAGACCCGATGGCGAAAGTGTTCGTCTCATGCGCGTAGGGTCGTGAATTCGATCTCACCCAGATCAATTATTTACAAAATAAATATTTGTTTGTTCTGTCTGGGTGTTGAATATATATTTAAATGTTATTTGTTAAAAGCAATTTATGATAGTCAGGTATTACGATATTAAACATTGTTTTGCCTTGCAGGGTGACTCGGGAGGTCCAGCGCAAATCCAAGATGGCTGCACGTGGAGGGTAATCGCGGTGACATCTGTTGGGAGGTCGTGTGGGGCACCCAACACTCCAGCATTATATGCCACTATACATAAAGCCTTCATATCTGCCCAGATTTTTGGCAAGACAAGCCAGAATAGTCAAACAAATTACCAAAGCAACGCCGCCAATAATAGAAACCAGAATAATAATGCAAACAACAACAGAAATAATAGAAATGATAACAATCATCATAGTAGCATTACAAATGCTAATAGAAACACAAATAGTAATAGAAACCAAAATAATAATGCAAATTTTAATACAAACAGCGACAATCACAATTCTAATGATAGAAACGATTATTATAACAATCCTAGTACGCATAATGTTTATAATAGTAATAACGATAAAATTAATTATCCTAATTCAAATAATAATGGCAACACTAGGTTTAATAGTGATAGAAGACCCAATTATGATAATATCCCCACGAATGACGATAATGAAGAGGATAATAATGGGCGTGGTTATAACAGCTACAACAACCGAGGTGATTATGGTAATGAATATAATAGAGGTTCAAATAGAAATAATAATGCCAGACAGATTTTTTATAGCAACCAAGATTATTCAGAACCGGTAGTACCCGATACCGGGATGTGGAATGCATTTGTATTTTAAATTATCTGTTTAAAACACGTGGTTCTAATAAAATACCTTCTTCAATTAAGCCTAATGATGGCATCAACTATTTAACAGTGTTTTATATCTAATCAGCGTTTGCAATTGAATAATTATATCAGCCATTCTAAGTCCACTGCTTGGACATAGGCCTCCCCAGAAAGAGGGAAGTTTGCCCATAATTGCCGCGGTAGGCAAACGTGTTGGCAATCGCAGAGCGCAGCTTTCGTGACGGTGATGCTGCAGACCATTCCTGACATATGAATTTGAGCTACACTGTTTCGGATGGATATACCGCCATCTGTTGGTTCTTACGACACCTGGTACAGGGTGAAGTACTACTCTGCAGGTACTTCATGGTCCATTAAATGTAATTAAATGGGTTGACGTTAAAATGTTAAACTAGAGCAAACCTAGTGTCTTTTATGGTCTGGTGTTGGTGGTTCTAGTTTGATGATATATAGCCTATAACATTTCTCTCTAGTAGGTTATGTATTACTGAGTGATTTTGACCTTATAGTTTAGGACCTGCGTTGATGTGTCTTATCTCTTTTATAGCGAAATATGTTTAAATTTGTTTTCATAGCGAAAGTTCCAAAACTCTCAAATTGTCGAAACTAGAAAACTTGATTAATTACGTATATGTTAAAAATAGTCAGAACTTTTTGTAAGGTCATTTTTAAATGATCTACTACTACAAAAATTATATAAAAATTTTTACTAAAAGCGCTATTGCATATTAAAGTTATTAAATATTCTTTTATATACGAAAATATGTTTGCATATAAGCACTTCTGAAAGCATTACTTCTTTAAATTCCGTACTTGTGTTTCGGGAAAGAGTGTCGTGGACCGGACGTGGAGATCAAAGGTCGACTGAGGAACCAATAGCGACCACGCAAGCATCCTCGTCCAACCATAAGGTTTGCTCATTTAATGGTATTTGACTGTCACAAAAAATGTCCAACGCGCTTCAAGAAGATTTCAAATCAAAAACCTGATACTATGCGATGAAAATCATCTGTTGTACAAACCTATCACTTATATACGATATTGCATTATAGAATTCAATAGATAAACGATCAAAGAATCGTCTTAAGATAACATTTACTAGAAAAAGTTAAACTGTCTCAGGAGTTAGGCGGGAGTCAAACTTGCATCTCTCTCAGATATTTCAGTACAAAAAAAGAACAGAAAAATCCTTCCTCAAAAAATGTGTTAGTACTAAGAGAAAACATATTGAAATGTAGATCGCTATTATATGTTGTAGTCAATTATGGACCTGCTTTTTCTTAATGGTTTTCATCGTCATCTTATCAAACTTAGGACGTTCACAGCTGAACATAGGCTTCCTCATTTGATCTTCAATAGGACCGGTTGTATTCCCATGTCTAGCTCGATACTGCGGATCGTCTGTCAACTTTGTGAGTAGACGTTCTACTGCGCTTGGTACGTGGTCTCCATTTCAGAATCTTATCAGATCTATCAGACGGGCCCGATGGCGCAGATGGTAGTGATCCTGTCTTGTGCACCAGGGGTCGTGGGTTCGATTCCCACCCAGAGCAAATATTTATATGATGATATTTGTGTTTGCTCTGTGTATGGGTGTAAAATATATGTATTTGAGTAGTATATTTGTGATTCCTCTGTTGTCTGGCGTCCGTAACACAAGTGCTTTAAGCGACTTACCACGGAGTCAGGTCAATGTATGAGATGTTGTGGGAATTTATTATTATTATTATTATAGTTCCATCGGTGCTGGGTCCATCTGTGGTTTTTGCGTGCTATACACTTACTGCCACTTCAACTTGCTTACCAGGATTACTATATCGGGAACTTTGATCTCATCTCATCATTTCCGCTGCGATACTTTCAGTTAGCTGATAAGGCCAATTGGTAATAAAAAAATATTCCTATTTGCTGCTGAGTCAGTCAATCGAAGTAGAAAAATGGAAAAGTATTTACTCAATTGGTTCACAGATTATAAAGGAAACGAGTTGAGTGAGACCTTGTTGCTTTAAGGCCTTGCGTCTGTACATTGTTCGGCCTCGCCAATTCCATCAAACTTATTTTTCTTTCGATCTTTATTATTATTATTATTTTCGATATTGTTTGCCAAATCTGCCATTTGAACTAGATCACCAAGCCAAACTTTATTGTTCATATATAAAATCACGGTGTTCGTTCGAGATGAACTGCTAATTCCTGAACTGATTTCTATTATTGTTTGATACCACTGAAATCTCTTCAGTATATCTAGTTTATATCTCAATGTATTATCGCAATATTTTATTCATGACATGAGATGGTTGTTAAGACATGACTGCATCTGTCAGGTTTTATTTTCTTTCAGTGTTTTAACATGAATCCATGACATACTGTTTAAAAGCTTCTTTTAAAATTATAATTGATGGTCCCGGTGGCGCAGATGGTGGTGATCCATTCTTGTGGGTCAATGTTGGTTGGTTCGATCCCATCCAAAAAAAAAATATTTATAATGTACCTATACAAGTATTTGTTCAGTGCGCGTGTTAAATATGTATTTAAATATAGGTAAATCTCATACAAAGGTCATCTAAATTGGTACCTCACTCAACTATTTCTACCGGCAAACAGCAGTGTTCACTGCCGTCTTCCGGTTTGAAGGGTGAAAGCGACTTATGTCAAGTCAATGTATGTGAGGTGGTATATAAACAAATATATATGCCTGCTAATTGCAACTGTCATCGTCACATCAGCGATAGAACATCTACTGTTAGATATACCGCCATCTGTCGGTTCTGGTGGGTACTTCAGCAGCCTCTTACCAGTTAGCACATTTTAAGCTGTCATTATTTTATCGACATACCTATATATGTCGAGAAAGTTGTTAGACAATCAGCGCAGGCGTGGTAAGCGACTGAGGTATCGGAACCGAGAGATGGCGGTATATCTACATGAAAAAGCATAGATCAAATGTATCTGGGTGGCGATGGGCAGCAGGATTCTTGTGGTCTAAGCTCTGGGATTGCCACCACGCCTGCTCGGTGTGGCAATTATGGGTAAATTTAGGGGACATTCTTGGGGAGGCCTATGTCCAACAGTGGACGTTCTACGCTGCTATGATGAAAATAATTGTGTTCTGAAGTTATTTCTCATTTAAGTCGGCTGTAGTCGGATCTTTTTGTAAAATATTGTTCAGACAAATCAAACTACTGAACATTTTTATTTTGTCGATATATTGAGACATTTCCATTAAGATTATTTCTGACCATGACAATAATATAATTGTACATATAAAAATAGTTTTAAGTATAAATGTAATCAATTGTTTAAAATATTGTTAATTGTTTTATATAAAGGAACTATTTTATACAATGTTGCAGTTTCATTCATGTTCGTCCTCGATAGGTTGGATCTGATTTTTATAAACATTATTTTATTATAATACCATTAAACAAACTTACGTTCCACTTGATGGTAAACATACCGTACGACCGCATATGCTGCACTCGTGTCATCACATCACTGGCGTGGCCAATCTTGTGAACTGAAAATACCATGTAACTTTACACAGTAATATCACTGCCTCCCTCACCCTTTAAACTATAACCAGGTAGAAATGGGTGAGATTGATACTAAGGCAGACGACCTGTGCAAGAGGTGTATCTCTAGCTAGTAGATGTATGTGTGTTTTAGCCACTTAGTCTAATTTAATTTATTTGGGGATTGCTTATTATTCAACGGAAGCTCGTTCCAGAGTCGTATAGCCGTCACTGTAAAAGAGTTTGTCAAAAAACTAGAGTGATGAGGAGTTAAGAGCGAAAGAGTTTTAGAAGAACGGAGATTAAATGGAATATATAAAAAAAGTATCCATAAACCAAATGGCTCGTAAACAGTTCGCTGAGGCTGACAAAAAGCTATGGTTAATTCAAATTTTCAACAAAATTCTATTGTATCTTAAACACCAACTGTACTTTATCAAGCAACTGTTCAAATAAACATTTATGAATTTTCATATCCATTTAAAACACGCATGATAATTGTTATTTTAAATGTATGTGTTACAAGATTTTGCTCGCGGCTTCGCTCTTGTTAACACCTGGTACATATATATAGCCTTTATTACTCAAGAATAATGTAGCATTCTAATGGTTAAGATTTATCTTAATCCGTTCAGTAGATTTCAAATTTATTCGTGCCAAACAAAAATACGTTTTTTCCGGACGAACCTAGTGCTGGACTACTCAGACGTCAATTCCAGCGCCACCGAAAAAGAGGGCGGGGCCTCTCATAGGTGAGAGGTCCGATGCCCGTATTCATCCTGCGTGCCCCGCACCCGCAATGGCTCGCGAGATTTGAGCGGGACCGACGGCG
>JACJUM010005599.1:3118415-3144127 GCA_020976665.1 Heortia vitessoides
ATATGATTTGGAATGACCAGCCTTTTTATATGATTTGGAATGACCAGTATTTTTATGTGACTAGGAATGACCAGTATTTTGAACTGACCAACTTTTTACTGATCTATCATACTTCATGAATGTTTGTTTGCCACGGCTAGCACTACCGTAGCCACCGTGGCCTGACCGTCCATCGTGGCGGCCGGCAAATCAGCCTTGGCCTCCACAGAAGTCGGAGAGCATCGAGTGGCCAGACAGGCCTTCCTGGTGGCCAGAACAATTTCCTTGGCCCACATCTGATAAGGCATTATATTTTTTTTTAATTTGATGAAATTGCTTCTATTGTATCATTGGTATCTTCATCCGAATTTAAATTATATCGTTAGAATAAATAGATAATATTAATTCAGACATCCTATAAATTAAGTTACTTCTAGATAAGTCGCTCGAAGCACAAAGACAATAGAGGAACTACAAATATAATACTAACAAGCCTTATGGCGCAGATGCTAGAGGTCCTGTCCGCCAAAGGTTTGATCTCCAACCAGGACAAATGTTTATATGAAGATATTTGCGTTTTTATAGTGTCTGGGTGTTCAATATATATATTTTAGTAATATATTTGTAATGCCTCTGTTATCAGATATCCATAATACCTACAAGTGCATTAAGCTACTTATCTCGGAATAAGGTATATGAGATGCGGTGTGAATTTGTTTATATTTAAAACACACGATACAAAAACAATTATTGCTCATATAATTTTTGGTTTAGGGTGAGAATCGAACCCACAGCTTTTGGCGAATAAGATAGGAACACTTCCGAATCAAGAAAGTATGTTACGAGACATTAAAAAGAGTCAACATAGTTTTTAATTATAATGATAAAACTATGTTATTTTTACAACGTTATATCATACCTTATCGATCGCTGGAAGTTAATGCTTTAATCGAACGACGACTTCAATTTATCAGTATCAATGAATTATTCATTAAGCTTTTTAATGATAGTAGACAGCTCTCAAATACGTCACGCAAGATGATTGAGTGGTCTCTTTGCAGTATACGATAAATTCCCCGAAGATGCACCATCCCGGTAGCCAGACAGCCTTCTCTGGCCTTCCGCATTTCCTGAGCAATGGCCTAATCAGCCTTCTTGGGAGCCTGACAGTCTACCTTGGCCTCCTGCGTGCCCTGAACAGTGGCCTGACTAGCCTTCTTGGTGGCCTGAGAACATTCCCTGGCCTCCAACTGAGCACCCAGAGTGAATCCCGTGGCCTCCAGCGCTCCCCGACATTGAGATCTCCTACATCCCATCCAGGGACAACCAGTTTCATCTTTTCACCAGGTAACAAAATCTTATTTTATTACTAGTATATTACTACTTGGTGGTCGAAACCCTCCTCCCCAAGAAAGGGGGTATGTTGCCCATAATTGACGTGCTGGGCAAGCGTGTTGGCAATCGCAGAGCGCAGCTTTCGCGACGGGGAAGCTGCTGCCACCCCGCCCTGTACATTTGAACTGATTTTTTTTGGTATAAGTAATATTTATTTGAGTATAATATTTGTGTTTTAGACCTTTAAGATCTTTACCGGGCAACCTGTGGATGAACATATGAAAGAGATAAATATAACTATATGTAGCGTAGTTTGCTGTGTACATATTGACTGCAAAGTTTTATATCCATATATATATACATATATATCTACTACCACTACTTCTACCATATACTATAAGTATACGTAAATAAAAGTTAAGACATGTATATATATCCCCAAACAAATTTATCCTGAAACGCTGTCTCCGTACTTTATTTACTGATGCTGCTTCTCTAACTTTATAACCCTATTTCTGATGTACGTTATTTAATGTATATCTATACATATATATATATATATTTTTATATCACATGCATTTATTGCGTTTATTTATACAAATATGTATGCCACGTTTATTTATTTTGTATATATATTGCCTGCACCACTATATATATATATTTTTCAGTTTTGTGTAATGGTTGACTGGGAGATAATGCCATCTGGCATTAAGTCCGCCATTTGTACATTTTGTAACATTTTGTGCAATAAAGTTAAATAAATAATTATTCCAGGTCCAACCCAACAATGAGCCAGAATCTAATCATAGGCGGCACTGGAGTGGTGGCAGCCAGCAATTTTGATGCCAGCAAAAGAATCATTGTCTTGATTCACGGATTCCTCCGTTCTGCTACTGCTAGTACGTTGTTCTGGTTCCTGGTCAGTAATTCATACCTTTTCATACATATATTATTATATCTAAGTTACAAACAAACATACGGACTGCGTGATAGTGATCGTCACCGCAGCCTATACACGCTCGTAATATCACAAGGATATCACTAGCGCGTTGCCAACCTTGTGACTTGATATTATTATGTCACATTGTTCAGTAATTTAACTTCCATTTACACTTTAAACTTGAATACAGTAAACAATGTTGTTTGCTTGCAGACGATCTTTGTATGATTGGACTGATGATCTAAATTCCACCATATTTTTTACCATTTTAGGTCCAAGAATTAATTCATTTTGCCTTATTATCGTTAGCATTATCAATATTTTGTAATGTCAATAACACCATACATCACGCCTGTTAGGCAAGATCAGACATCCTGCCTACCATGAGTGAAGATCCATAGGGATCTAGACAAACCTCCCTAGCTTCCTTTGCTCGCATTTCTGTCCAAGACCTTTAACACCTTTTCTACCTGGTTAAAGTATGTTCGCCACGGTCGTCCTGTACAAATTCTTCCGTTCAGTTCCACTCTGTATATTTGTGCAGTTATTCTACATTCATCCATCCATGTATTTGTGTAATATATACGTATATAATATGTTGTATTAACAAACCTTGTATTATATTAGACCATATACACACATATTCATACCTACATGCATAGGTGCCTATAAGAACAGGCTAGACCTAGTTTAGGTACTAAGTACGAAAGTGTATTTTAGATTAAGTTTTCTTTTCGTTGTTGAACACCACATTGAACTCTTCACATTATTCTTTAATCTATCTCTCACACTTTATTATAGAAATTAGAATAAAGAAATCGTAATCACAGAAGTTAATGTTTACTCAGTTTAAGTATCATCATCATTTTAGCCATTGGATGTCCACTCCTGGACATAGGCCTCCTCAAGAAAAGGGGAAGGTTGCCCATAATTGCCGCTATGGGCAAGCGTTTTGGCTATCGTTGAGCGCACATTTCGCTACAGGGATGCTGCTGCCTATCCCCACCCAGTACATTTGAACTACATAATTTTAGATGGATTTACGATTAACGTCTGTCGGTTCTGGTACCTTAGTCACCTCATACGACACCTGGTAAAGAGGAAGGTAATATTCTACTCTGCCGGCTTCTATTTGAGTATGTTGTGTGTTATTCAAACAATAGTGTATGTAATTACTTTCATCAATTTAATGTATTTCTGGTGCATCTTGTGAAATAAGAAATATTAGCAGACTTATGTACCGCAGATTTTTAATTCTCTTTTAACATGTTCCAGGATTTCTGGCTGGAGAGGACGTCAACGAGATTGTTCTGGACTGGAGTGCCGTTTCTCACTGGGGCCTTATTGGAATTCAGTCAGGTGAAAAAATGGAGTTTGCAATAAAAATAAATGTATGTGAATATTTTCACAACATCTCATACATTGACGTAACTCGGTGATAAGTCGCTTCAATAGAAAACTTCAGGCTTCAGGCCGGAACCTGCATCAGCAATAGATGCAGGTACGACTCAAATTAGGATGGTTATCCCAAAAATTTGGAAAATAACTCCGACTAGGCGGTCAAATATTTTATCAGGCACTGTCTGCACTGAAACAGTGTACTTTAAATGCACCGGATTGGGATGAACAGCAGCAACTCCGTCACAAGAACTGCACTCTATGATTGCCAACATAGTTGCTAGCGCGGCATTTATAAGCAAGAGTCTCCCTTTCTTGAGGAGGTCTACGTCCAGTTTCCAATGACTGTATTGATGATGCTTATGTTGTAATATCTAAATATACAAATGTTAAATCCAGCCCGCGCCGCCGCCCGTTTGTTCAACTGGTTGAACTCGGCTACCGGTGTCACAGCCGCTCAATACCACATCGCTGGCTTCAGCGTCGGGGGCCACATAGCCGGCGACGTCCCGTATCTTACCGGTAAGGACTTTAAGTCTTTCCAACAATTTCGGGCAGCAAACAAGGCAGAACATAGATTTTTTGGAAAACATTCCTGGTGGAATATTGGTACATCCCTTTCATTTTCTTATAACAATCATGTACTATTTTTAAAAGTGAAGACGCTGTGATGTTGCTGGATAATGAGGCAATCTTTAATTCACAAGATTGGTAATGCATTAGTAATATCCGTGTGATGATACCAGCGTGTACAGGTTGAGATCACGTTTGCTATCAAACAGCATGCTTTTTTGCTGAAAAAATAATTACAAAGACGACATACCGTTAAATTTAGTGGGGTACCGGCAAGATTGAATATTACTTTACCGTGTCATAGGTGTCGAAAGTGACAACGGTACCGGAGGAGACAGGTGGAGGTATATCCACCAAGAATAGCATAGCTCTAATCCAACACAAAGACGATCAACATCGTATCCCATCACGATATGTATGCTCCATAAATGAGAAATATTTAGATGAGGTAGACTTCATACAAAAGGTCGTCTGTATTGGTACCTCACTCTTACCTCATTCTACCAAAAATATCAGTGGTCAGATTGCTGTTCGCAGTCAGAAAGGAGATTGAGGCAGTGACCTTACTAAATAATGTGGCATAATATCATAATTATCAAAGAAGCTGTTGTTCGTCCTTTCTTGGACATAGGCTTCCCCTAAAGGAAGGGGGATAACTTTCCCTAAGGGAATAGGCAAAACTTAAAAAGTTTTGCCTATGATTTCTGCAATTCCAAGACGATGACAATCGCACTCGCAGGCAAGTGTAGCTTTGTGACAGGAATGCTGCTGCCCATCGCTGGCCTGATGCATTTAGGCTACGCAACTTTAGACGGATAGGCCGGTGTCAGAAATTATGGCTAAAAAACCTCAATTTTTCAGCAAGCTGATATCCAACATTGGACGATCATCGGCTGGTATGATAATAGTGACACGGAACACACTCAAATGTGATCTTATTGTGGTGTTATGGGTAGGTGTACTGCCATCTGTCGGCAATTATTGGCATAATTTCCCTTTCTTGGGGAGACTGTGTCCAACAGTGCACTTCTTCCTGCTGATATGATGAAGATGACACAGAACAAACAAAAATGTTTATCACATAAATGTTTGGCCTGGATTGGGATCGAGTTCACGATCCATAGCGCTCCAGATAAAAATACTACAACATGCGCCATCAGGACTGATAAGTTGAAAGCATTTCGTCATCATCATCATCAGATCAGCCATCAGGACCGACAAATTGAAAGCATTATTAAGTAACGACCACTTCTTATAACCGATACTAATGTATGAAGTGATTAATGAATGTTCGTGCAGCAAGAAAAGTGTGTAAGGACCGAATGATCTTTAAGCCTGATATGACGTGAGTTTAAGCATGTATCTATAAAGCGCAAGTCTAGAGGTATGTTAGGCCTCATACAAAGGCCTTTGCGTTGATACGTCACTCTCACCTAATCTCCCGTCAAAAAGCAGTGTTGGAATTGCTGTGTTCCAGTATGAGGAGTGAGAAAGGCAGTGAAATTACTAGGCAATGAGGCATAATATTTTTAAGTCACAAAGTTGGTCGCACTAGAGATATCCTTGCGGTATCAACAGCGTATACAGTCTGGTGACGCTTGCTATCATGCGGACCGTATGCTTTTTTGTCGACATAGACATGTATAAAAATTTATGGTGTTTCAGATCGTACGAGTACATAGCGGAATCCGTAGCTACTGGTGGTTTCCTAATAATCGAGTGCAGGAATAGAGCTGAAGCGTCAATTGAAAACTAAGTGGTCGTGGTCTAAGATCTAACACTGGGTATGTAGTATTTTTAACACTAACCTTTGTACCAGATGGTAGTATCTATCTAAAACAGTAATTTCTCATGGAAACTAGTAAGATATTTTATTTTGAATTAATGGTATTTTGTATGATATAAATAAATTCCTTGAATTATGAAAATCAGTTGAGTAGATAGAGTGTAAAGAGCCAACAAACGAATTCATTTCATCATCATCATATCAGCCGCTGGAAGACAACTGCTGGATATAGATCATCCTAAAGAATTGGTAATTTTGCCCATAATTGCCGCGCTGGGCAAGCGTGTTGGCAATCGCAGATCGCAAGTTTTGCGACGGGGATACTTCTACCAATCCCCGCCTTGTGCAGCTGAGCTACACTTGCATCTTAGTCGCGCCATATCAGGTGTTGGATACAGGGGGAGGTACTATTCTACTCCGCCGGTACCTCACATTTTTTTCATTCACTAAAACAATTATAATATTTATTAGTTGAAAACGAATAATTGGAATTGACTTCGGTATTCTATTTAGATTAGATTTAACTCGATAGCGCCTTTTGGTTTTGTTGTTATGCCTTTAATAACTAGAAAAACATGTATTAAAATATTTGAGGGTCGTTTAAATACTGGCAAGTGGATAATCTGTACCCCCTATTTATGAGCCCTGATCTAGTATATGTAGGGGTATAATTATATTTTTCCCTCTTCTTTTTGCGCACCAATCGCTCCAAGCCTTTCTCACAGTCTGTGTTTATAACAGTCATAAAATAAGCTTTAATTTTATTATAAAAAAAGTGTTTTATTTATTAAAACTACCATGTTATCCTATTGGTCGTAATACATTAATTTAATTTTATTGGTAAACTTAACAAAATATTTTTATTTAACATCCAGACACAAAACAATTACAAAAATCATCGGATTAACCATTGCTAGATATAGGCCGCAGTAAGAAAGGCGGAATTTCGCCCATAATTGCCGCGCTGGGCAAGCGTGTTGGCAATCGCGGAGCGGAGCTTTCGCGACAAGGTTGCTGCTGCCTGCTGCCCATCCCCATCCTATGCATTTGAGTGACACTGTCACGGATGGATGGACCTCCGCCTCTTACAGCACCAGGTTACTATTCTACTCAGCCGGTACCTCACAGCGAGTGTATTTTTTTTACGGATTTAAAATATTTCTGTGGATCTTGTACGAAAGAAAAAGCTTTATGCACTTCTTCTACATATCTGCTATGCTGATATTCAAGAAGAGAGTGAATGAGTTTTATCTATCGCTAAGATTACTTCGATTCTAGAACGTTACATTCTTACTGGATACTCCTACCAATTGAATTATCTTTAAGATATATATATTATACTTGCATTCTACATATTTTAAGGCTATATTAATGTTCTTTTTTAGTTAAAAAGAGTGTGTCATGTTTTTAGGTTATTTTTTTACTTCACCTCAATGGTTGAATTGAATTAAATTTATTGAAAACCACATTAACATACTTTAATCAAATAAATGAAATATTCACACAACATCACATACATTGACCTGACTCCAAGATAAGTCGGTTAAATCAATTGTGTTACGGACATCAGACAACAGACGACTCATAAATGTTATATTCATATACAAATTTTCAACACACAGAACAAACACAAATATCATCATATAAAAATTTGTTCCGGTCATCGAACCCACGACCCTTGACGTATAAGATTGGATCACTACCATCTGTGTCATCGGGCCCGTCAGTATTATATTAGATGATAGAGTTTTTACAACATTTCGCGAACAATGCAGCGAGCGGAAAGTCAGTTGAATTAATATCCGTTTCGACTTTTATTAAACACTTTATTAATATATTTATTGTACGTATTAATTATTAAATGAATTCAGGTTCATTCATCCTTTGGAAAACGGAGATGCTGCGTTGGTTGTTAAATAGTAAATTCCACGGGACCTGAAATAAAAAAAATAATTAATTAATCATCAGTTATTTTTTATATTACTGAAACCCTGAGAATTTCAGATTCACAGTTTTGAACAATACAGTAAAGCTTAAATTCTCAGGGCGGGGATGGACACCAGCATCCCCATCGCGTAAGCTGCGTTCTGTGATTGGCGACACGCTTGCCCAGGGTGGCAATTATGGTCTAAATTTCCCCTTACTTGGGGAGGCCTATATCCAGCAGTTGGCTCTCAACTTTCACACAGGTCTCAATAACTCAGCCAATGATGAGTCTAGTCGTAACAGCCCGGCTGGTGATTTTGATTTGACGTGTATCTACCGATGAATCTGTGACCAGACTCTAGGAGAACTGCCCCAAGGCGTCTTACATCATTCGTATTTAATTACCCTGTCTTCGGCTTAAGACCGCCCAAATTCAATCTGCCTTCAAGGTTGCAGGAGCCCGCCGCTGCGTCTTCGTGGGTCGCGCATTCGACTCCCGTGAAACCACCGCTGACTAACGACTCGGCGACGTAGAAGAAGGCTCTAAAGATAAATATAGAATAAGGCAAATTAACAGGCATATAACCGACAGACGGTATGTCCGTCTGAAACAGTGCAGCTCAAATGAAAAGGGCGGGGATGGGTAGCAGCATCCTCGTCGCAAAGGTTGCGCTCTGCGATTGCCAACACGCTTGGCCAGCACGGCAATTATGGGCAAAATTACTCTTTCCTGGGGAGGCCTATGTCCGGCAGTGGATTTCCAATGGCTGGTATGATGATGATGATAGTAAATAGACATAGACGGAGTAGAATACCGAACTAATAATATTAAATCCACAAGACATTACATGGACTGGCCCGATGGCGAAAATGGTAGTGATCCTAACTTGTGCGTTAAGGTTGTGAGTTCGCTTCCCTCTCTTGACAAATATTGACACGATAATATTTTTGTTTGTTCTGTGTCTGGGTGTTTAAGTTTAATATTTATGATTCCTCTGTTGTCTGGTCAACAAGTGCTACATGCGACTTATTTCGGAGTCAGGTCTATGTATGAGATCACAGAACAATAGACAGCAAAGGAATCACAAATATGATACTTATTCTAATAACATCCAGACAGAGAACAAAGACAATAATTCACCCATTATACGTTTGTCCTAGATGGGGATCAAACCCATGGCCATTGGCGCACAAGATAGAGACTCTACTGGAAGCGCCATCGGTTATACATGCGTATTTCTAATGTAGCAGGGGGCGGATCGGCATAAACATGCTTGTCGCGAGACAGCGCTCTACGATTGCCATCACGCCTGCCCAGAATGACCATTATGGGTTAAATCTCTCCCTTTTTAGGGCAACCGTCGTCCAGCAGGGGACGTTTTACGTCTGCTATGATGATGATGAGGTACTGTAACTAAAAGGTGGCGGTATATACATCCAAAACAGGGCAGCTCTAAAGCACAGACTGCACGGAGCAGTTCTGTGCCGGTGCCCTTGTTCTAGAACGGCAATTATGTGCAAAACACCCTACTTGCGGAGGTCTATGTCCAGCAATGGACGTCCTACAGATCACCAACCCACCTTGCATGATTGCAGTGATAGATTCCACCGCAACCGGGCATATCATCACCTCCGTTCGGGTAAAAGTGTATATGAGCCATGTCCCGTTCGAGGCCCAATGCCGAGATAGCTGTGTGAATGACCTCGGTGTAGCGGCCGTAGTCCGCTCCGAAGACGGTAAAATGTTCGCGGATTGGCGGGTCCATCACTGTGAAGATGTTGAAATAAATTGGCATAACATTTTATACATTGCCTCCTCGAGGAGAGTCGTTTAAATGACAAACAGCTTGATCAGGTTTCGGCAACTCAGTCTTTTTACGTTAACTTTGCAAGACCAGTTCCTCCAGGTAGCGCAGCAATCCCTTATAGTTGATGGTCACTTCCTGGAGTGACCTCGAAGATCCGAAGTATCGCGCCCGCGCTATCATCTCAGAACAGTTCATGACGACCCGATTGACTGTTTCTTCGGTCGTCAATCGTCAATATTAGACTTAAATGCATATTTAACACACACAAAACAAATACAAAATAGATGAACTATATATGTATGTTATGGGTGTTGATCAAAACCACCGACATAATCAAAACTTTTTGAGAAGCGTTAACAATATCTTGAGATAAAAAAAAATTATTGAACACGCACCACTGTTTTGTGGCTTTAAATAGGAAAGACTGGGGGGATCCAATCATATCTTGCTAACAATATTTGTACCTTACGTTTGTAACAAATTAGCACAAAACAACGAAATTGACTTCAAAAACTTAATAATAATAATAATAAATACTTTATTGTACACCAAACGTAAAAATACATTAAAAAAAACAGAAATTATAAAGTACAATGGGCGGCCTTATCGCAAACAGCGATATTTTCCCAGGCAACCTTTGAATGGAAAGACTGAATGAGAGAAAGAGGTAGTCAGAGGTGTCAATAAGAATGATATAAAAAAATATATAATCAATATACATAATATAAATAGATTGTATTTAAGGAAATATAATTCGATAAAACTTACACACACCTTACATGTTATCAACAAATAACGTAGACTATAATTGAACTCCACATTCTCATAGCAAAAGGAATTTGGGTGAGTCAAGATGCGGAGTATTGCGTTGAGTATTAATAAGTGGTGAAGAATTCTACAGGATAGAAGACCGTCGCGCTAATTTTTTTTTTTATCTTACCTGTCACAAAAGATACATTCCCTTGGACCTCATGTGCTACCAGTCTTGCCTTCTGACCACCAAGACTGAATCCATTGATGATAATATCTTCAGCTGTCTGCCCTGACTCCCTAACGATCCAGTTGATGAAGCGAGCCACACTTCTACCTGAAAAATCAGCACGTTTATCACCACCAGTGACCTGCAAGTTCTTTCTGGTAGCTGGTGCTAATGCTAGTTTAAGGTGGGCCACTAAATGGCATTTTTGTTTATAAAACACTTATGCCCTATTAAGTCATCAGGGTCATCAGTTATTTAAATTGGAGAATTATTACATCAAAAAACTCTTCTATCAGTATTGAGAAAATCATTGTGCCTTTATTAAGAAAATTTAACTAAACGTGTGGTACTGTCAGGGTAGATTAACAAATACTATCCCTGTATTAAATATCGTAAGAGGTGACTAATTTGCGCGTGAAATACCGGCAGAGTAGAATAGTACTTCCCCCTGTACCAGGTGTCGTAAAAGGCGACTAAGGTACCAGAACCGACAGATGGCGGTATATCAATTCAAAACAGTGCAGCCCAAATCAGCAGGGCGGAGTTGGTCAGTGGCATCCTCGTCGTGAAAGCTGCGCTCTGCTATTGCCAACACGCTTGTCCAGTGCGGCAATTATGGGCAAAATTCCCCCTTCCTCGGGGAGGCCTATAACTAGCAGTGGACTTTTGGTGGCTGTTATGATGACAAGGTGTCGTAAGAGGTGACTAATTTATCGAAACCGACAGACGGCGGCAAAACGGCGTAGTAATGCAACAAGAAGGAAATGGGCAGCAGAAACTAAGCCCTAAGATTGCCACTACGTCTGCCCAGCATGGCAATTATAAATGATAATTCTGTTAATATCTATGTCTAGCAGGAAATGTTTCACGACTGCCATAATGATAATGATGTGATAGGTTTTTTTTTTGAATTTGAACGGCACTAAGTACTGACCTGATGGTTCCACATTCAACCACGCCGTGGAGGCATCTGTCATAGCTCCTTTTGACCAGTCCACCACGATAACATTCAAATCACCAGAAGCTAAAAAAGCTGAAAGATGAAGAAAACATAAATAACTTAAATTCAGAACAATATTAGGGTAAAATTACAAATATAAAAAAAACAAAGACCTCATACAAAGGTCGTTTGCATTGGTATATCACTCTAACCTATTCCTACCGCAAAACAGTAGAGTTCGCATGTCTATGTTCGGTTTGAAGGGTGAGAGAGGCAGTGATTTTTCTGAGTAATATGATAAAGATTAAGTCTTTAAGTCACAAAGACATCAGTAACTTAGGCTTTACTGTTCTGAAGAACAGAGAAGCCTAAGTTACTGATTAAACTAGTATATCATAGCTTATTTAAAACACTAGAACCGACAGATGACGGTATATCCATCCGGGACAGTGTAGCTCAAATGCATAGGGTGGGGATAGACAAAAGCAACCTCGACCTGAAAACTGCCGAGAGCGGCAATTATGGGTAAAATTCCCTTTATCTTGGTCTATGTCTAGCTGTGGACTTCCTATTAGTGTAATAATGGTGATGATGAACGTAGCTAAGCTACTTTATTAAATACCTGGTACAAGAACGACGTTAGACTCAGCGAGTGCATGACCAAACAATCCATGAATGAGTATCACCGTCTTTCTCTGGCTGCTGTAGTGAGACTGCGACAGTAGACCAACATTTCCGGACAGTAAAGGCTGGCTTACAGTGGGATTATCTCTGTAAAAATCATTATTTTGTCAGCGATAAGCCACCAGACACTACAGTAGAATGGTACCTCCTCCTGTACCAGAGGTCGTAAGTGGCGATTGAGGTACGAGAACCAACAGATGGCGGTATATCAGTGTATCGGTAGGACGGGGAAGGGCTGTATCCCCTTTGCAAGAGCTTTGCTCTGCGTTTGCCAATAAGTATGCGCAGCGCAACAATTATGGCCAAAATTCACCCTTCTTCGGGTAGGCCTATGTCCAGCAGTGAACTTTCAATTGCTGAAATGATGATGTAAGTGATGACGTTCACTGCAGGACAAATCGTGCTCTCAGCAGATCTAGTCAGAATTTCATTCCACCTTATGGGTGATAAAGGCAATAGTAATTCTAAATATAAGCTGCAAATAACCATAAACAAAAATACTAGTCATATTGCAAAAGAAGCATGGGTTGATTAATATACTAATAATAATCATCATTATCATCATATCAGCCATTAGTCGTCCACAGCTGGACATAGGCCTCCCCAAGTAATCTCCAATAGGACCGGTTGTATGCGGTCTGTGTCCAGCGCGATCCTGCGGTTTCAGTCAGATCGTCTGTCCATCTTGCGGGTGGAAGCCCTACGCTGCGCTTGCCGGTACGAGGTCTCCAGAACCTTAAGTCACCATCGGCCATCGGTTCTGCGTACCAAATGCCCTGCCCACTGCCACTTCAACTTACTAATCCGCCGGGCAATGTCGGTAACTTTGGTTCTGTTATGAATCTCCTCATTCCTGATTCGATCGCGCATAGAAACTCCGAGCTTTGTCCTCTCCATAGCTTGTTGAGCTACTTTCAATACTAATAATACTAACCAATAAATACAAGAAGCTTAAAAAAATGGCATATTTTTACTATACCAGGTCGACAAACATGCATACTATCTACGTGATAGTAAACGTCACTGCAGCCTATAGATGCTCGTAAAATCACCAACGCGTAGCCAACCTTGCGACTAGAAGATATTATTTCACAGTACCCAATAATTTTACTACCTCTCACTCTTCAAACCGGAACACAGCAATGGAAAAACTGGTATTTGGCGGTAGAAATAGATAACAGTGAGGTTCTAATGTAGTCGACCTTTGTATGAGTTCACCTCATGTTTTAGAAAATACCTACGACATTGTACGTGTCTAGAAAATTAGTAGGTTACCCTCGATTTCCCTAGGATACAATCATCAGATCGTGACTTGGCACCGACGGGTCCATCTCAAGGTTATAAATATAAATAAATCAAAATTGGTTTACAATCATCGGAGACATCGAGTAGCATTAGAAAATACTATCGAATTGAGAACTTCCATCTTACCTACATCGAATGATGATGACAGATATGCGTGGACTTGGCAAAAATAGAAAGAGCAAATGTTTGATCTTTATTTCGGGTGAACGGATTCCATCGCTACCAGAAGAGTAGACGAGGATACTTACCTGGTAAATAGATGGTACTCGTTATCCCTATCAGGATCAAATCTAGCGGCTTCCACCAGGTTGCTGACCTTAAGCCAAGAGTCTTCTAGGTAAGGGGTGCCATCAGGACCATCGATGTACTGGTACCGTAGACCTGGTGGCTTACTGATGATCCGGTCAGAATGTGTCTGCGCTGAAAGAATGTATAGTTACATTTTAAATGATGGTATCCGTTTATACCAATTCACATGCAATACCGAGGCAAAGTTGAATAGTACCCCCCCCCCCGCATCAGGTGTCATAACGTAACAGAACTATTACATTGTGGTATAGCCATCCAAAAGAGTGTAGTTTGAGTGCATAATGGTGGGGATGGACATGGCTTGGCATGGCATTCGCGTCAAGAAGCTACGCTCTGCGACTGAGAAGATGATGGGCAAAACAAGGGTGGCTTTACAACGACTGATATGGTGTTGGTGTTTAAAATACCCATAAATACCCGTAATGTCGGTAACTTTGGTGCTTTTACAAAAATTCTCATTCCTGATTAGATCGCGCAAAGAAACTCCGAGCATTGCCCTCTCCATAGCTCGTTGAGCTACTTTCAGTTGGCAAGGAAGGCCAATGGTAAGCGACCATGGTTCACTGCCATAGGTCATCGCTGGTAACACACATTGGTCGAAAAACTTCCGACTTGAGACTCTGAGGTATGTCGGATATATAGATTATATACTTACATACAATCGCGTATAACACCACCAACAAACACTTATTCATCATAAACTGTAACAAACACCAATAACAAACAAACAATGAATTCTGACTTTATAAATAAAAAATACCTGATAAAAAATCAGCTTAGTATAAGTCTATTATAAAATGAACCGCGTTTTCTACGAACTGCAGTATGAACGACAGCTCAGGTTATATTGGTGTATTTGTTTATTAAAAATATTATCTAATCTTTATAAACCATATTTTAAGTTTTAAAGCGGTTTCAAGGTCATTCAAAACTTAATGCCGATCTATATAGCAAACCATTAAAACTTATCTAGTATGGTGGGATTGGATTTCTTTATTTTAATGAGTCCATTTTGACGGGTCCGCTCGCCGATGGAGTCGTAAGGTTCTAGAATGGAGATCGTATCAAGCGAAGCGTGGACAGATGATCTGACTAAAATTGCAGTATCGCGCTAGATATAAGGCCGCTTACAACCGGTCCTATTGGCATTCGATCTAGGAGGACATGTCTCGACCTTCACACACGAACATAGACACTAACTATATAGTTGTAATGGAATATTTATCATCAGTTTTGCTTGCTTGGTCCATTCTAGTGGCTCGTGTAAAACCTGCATTAAACTTAAGTTTGAGACCTCTGGTTAATTTCCATATCTTAGATTACGCTTATGATCCCGTGGGGTCATCAGGGTCATTAGTATTGTAAGTATAAAAGAGTTTAGTACTTTAGTATTTCCGAAATATTATAGATTTTTTTTTTGATAATTTGAAAGTGCTTTTTATTGGCCTACTTGAATAAAGAATAATTTTTTGTGTGGACATTTCATCGTCATCATTATATCAACTAATAAAAATTTACTGCTTTACATTTTGTTTATAATTACCGCGCTGAGTAAGCATGTTAGCAATCGCAGAGCTTTGGTAACAAGAATGCTGCTGCCCATCCCCTCCCTTTGCATTTGAACTACATCGTTTTGGATAGATTTGCTGCTATCTGTCAGTTCTAGCACCTTAGCCTCCTCTCACGACTCCTGGTACAGTTGTAGGTACTGTTTACTTTGCCAGTATCTCGTAACTTTGGACATTTAGTGGCTGATTATGTTTTGGTCTGAAATATGAATCTGTGTGGATGTACTTTGACTTGAATTATATCTGCCCACCCCCGCCCTGTTCATTTGAGCTGCACTGTTTCGGATGGATATACCGCCATGTCTCTGTTCTGGTACCTTTGTCGCCTCTTACGACTCCTGCTGCAGTGGAAGGTACGTACGGTACGGTCTCGGTGCAAAAGCTCGTCGGGCACCAGGGAGCATTGGTGATCACACACAGTGCTTTAATTTGGAATTTTTGTATCATCTCTATGTTTGAATGAGATGCGGTACCCCATAATTGGATTGGATGGAAATATTAATGTTATTATTATTTCTTACTAGCTGTGCCCGTGACTTCGTCCGCGTGGAATAGTTTCTTTGGGTACCATACCTCTTTACCTTAACATATATAAACTTAGAATGTCATGTTTATTTATATCGAATCAATGGCCTGAAAAATAAGTTTCAAATTTCTAGCTCTAACAATAGCGATGCTTCCATACAACTTTTCATCCCCCTTTTCGACATCTTACAACTATTATTTAGAATTACAAAATAGGCTTTTGTCTTTTCTCGGAGTCTAAAGATTGTCTGTGCCAAATTTCATCAAAATCGATTCAGAGGTTTAAGCGGGAAAGCGTAACAGACACACAGACAGAGTTACATTCGCATTTATAATATTATAGTAGGGATTATTTAATACTTAGCATTCTTTTACGACTGCTAAATGGCAACCACGTTTGACAATCTCTTTTGTTTCATCATATGAAACAAAAGAGATTGTCAAAACTGTACGCGTACTGAGCAGCCGCCATTTTGATTTTTTTTCTTTACGTCGAGAAAATTTAATCGCTTCAACCTAGCTTTAAGACAAGGATTCACGAGTGACGCCGGTAGAGGTTCCGATGACACTAACTACTTGGTATTAATGTTGAATTTATCTTGAGTATCTACTATATATGATAATGCCTGTCTGCCATGAGTGAGTAAGTAAGTTTCTTGCAGTTTCCTTTCTGGTGGATGAAATGAAAATGATAGGTAGTCTTTATAAAATGGTCGTCTGCATTGGTACCTCACTCTCGCCTATTTCGGTGTTCCCGTTTGAAGGGTGAGAGGATCTTCAAGTCACAAGGTTGGCAACGCATTAGTGATATCCTTGTGATATTACGAGCTTCTATAGGCTGTTTTGACGCTTACTATCACGCGGACTGTATGCTAGTTTATCGACTAGCTATAATAATAAAAAAATATATGTGCATTAAACTTTGTTTTAAGATTCGTCTGATGCTGGTAGTTTAGGGTAGGTCTAATTTACATATGTTAGATAGCTCTTACGAGCCTGTAGAGTCATTAGAATCATCACCATAATGAGTTCAATAGAATCTAAATAAATTATTTCATTTATTTATTTTTTACGATTTAAAAGTGTTTTTAATTATCATATCAGCCATTGGAAGTCCGCTGCTGGACATAGGCCTCCCCAAGAAAGGGGGAAGTTCGCCCATAATTTCCGTGCTGGGCAAGCGTGTTGGCAATCGCAGAGCGTAGCTTTTGCGACGGGGATGCTGCTGCCCATCCCCACCCTCTGCATTCGTTCTACACTGTTTCGGATAGATATACCGCCATCTGTCGGCTCTGGTATCTTAGTCGCCACTTACGACATCCGGTACAGAGGCAGGTACTATTCTACTCTACCGGTACCTCTCGGCTCGTACTTGTAATGTACCCACTTAAATCACTACATAGTATAAAGCAAAGACGATTTCCGCTGTTGGTGCTTATGTATCCATGCATAGTAAAAAAACACTGATAATTTTTGAAGTTTCTAATGTGATGTCGTAAACACATTTTTTTGCGAAATTACATTGCAAATGCTAGCTGAAGCCGACGAGACAGATCAATATAATGTGCTAAAGTAGTGTTCATCTCAAATAAGTCCGCGATTGTATATATCCATTTCTTAAAGATAGCCCACAGTAACCCATTCTTTATTCTCATTGGGGCAGATCGCAAGTAAAGTATATCTTGAGGTTGTCTCTGTCTGTGGCGAGCAAACGGGGCCTCAAGCATACCAATTACGTCAGTGTGGCAATTATCGTTTGCTTGTTATCTTCTAAATTTATTTAATCGAGATATCGCGAATTATCATTATAATCGAGATATATAGATAGATATATTCATCGAAGATTTCAATTCGTCATAAAATTATAAGAAACTAGCGACGCACGCAACTTCGTGGGCGTGAATGTCGTTTCGATTAAAAGTGTTATTATATTCTTGCTTGAGCAATATTAACCGTTCAACCGCGTTGCTTACCTGCGCTGCTTGGAATATTAAAAAATACGAGGTATCCTGGACTACCGTGGAGTACCGGTCAACTAGAATAGTACTGGTACCTCGGTACCAGTACTCCCTTCTTAGTTAAGTCCAATTATCGAGGAAAGCAGTCATATTGAATTACTAAAAAAGGGATCCGATTTAAATTAAATAACTAAATCCTGACAAGTCGCGGGCACTGTTAGCATGAAATAAAAAGGCAGGTTTGTTTTAAAACATTAATTTATTGCTCAATTATGGAAATGTAAAACAAGTTAACGAAGCGACTACTTCAGCCTCGTGAAAATGGCGGAGACGAGTTGGTCCTCGTGAAGAAAATGCCAGTAGATCTGAAAAGTACAGAAAGTACCATTACAATCAGGACCATTAATTTAAAGAATTCCAACATAACAGCACTGCCCACTGCTTTGGCTGGAGGTAGACCCCATACAAAGGTAGACTGCATTGGTACTTGGGTCAGCTATTTCTACCTCCTAATTGCTGTGTTCCGGTTTGAAGGGTGAGAGGGGCAGTAAAATGATTGGGTGATGTGATATTATATTTTCAAGTGACAAGGCTAGCAACGCGCCAGTGATATCATTGAGATATCACGAGTGTTTATAAGCTGTGGAGACGCTTACTATCAAGCGAGCTGTAAACTTCTTTTTCGACCTGGTCTATTGAAAATTAGATTTTCTGCTTTTATAGTTCTAAGTTAAAATAACTGTATATGAAACTTTTCACTAAATTCATACGAGAATATGTACAGCGCTTACTTAAAACATAAATAAAAGGAATCTGTCTATGTGTTCCGGATAATTACAGAAACAGCTGAACTTATTTGAATGGAATTTTCACTCACAGATAGATAATGTAATAAAGGCTTAGATTACATTTGTTTCTTTATTATTCTCACGGGAACAGGAAGTTATAATCGCGTGGTAACGGCAGAGTTATTACCGCGAGGTACCGGCAGAGTTGAGTAGTACCTCCCTTTGTACCAGGTGTCGTAAGAGGCAACTGAGGTATTGGACCAAACAGATGGTGTTATAACTATCTGAAACAGTGTAGCTCAAATGCACATTTTACTTTTGCGAATACTAATTCGGGAAGGCCTATCTCCAGCTCTACAGCTGGCAGTCCACATTTCCAATAGCTGCTATGATAATGACGATGGTGAACGGCAACTATGCTGCTTTTCTGGATCTTACCCAGTTTTCGGTTGACGTCCACCCATCCTCAGGGTGCCTCCAGCGTTGCAATTACCCAGGTAAGCGTCCCAATGGGTCGCGCACCTGGTTCCAGTGAAACCACCAGACCTCAACGATTCCGCCATATAGTAATATGATCTAAAGAGAAGAAGATTTGACTCAGTCAACAATAGTTTCACAAAATCAACCTGACTCGAGATAAGATTTAGGTGCCTATAAGAACAGGCCAGACCTAATTAAGGTACCTAAGTATCAAAATGTATTTTAGTTTAAGTTACCTTTTGTTGTTGAATAAAGTTATTATTATTATTATTATTAAGAAGCTTCAAGCATTAATGTTATGGATATCGGACAAAAGAGAAGAAACATCGCCATCAGGACAAACGTTTTTATTATACATATTTATGTTTGTTCTGGATGTTAAGTATGTATGTATATATTGTAGTGGTATCACAAAGACTGTATGCTTGTCTGTTGAAAAAAAAAACAAAAGCCATCATCAGCTTGGAGAATCACCAACCTCTCGTGGTCACACACCACATTGACGAAGCATCCAGGCATGTTATTCCCACCATTGGGGTAGAAGTCTACATGCGCCAAAGGTTCCAGCCAGCCATTGACGCCAGCACTCGTATGAATAACTTCAGTGTACGCCCCGTCAGTTCTTCTGAAGACTTCGTTCGCTTCCCACCTCGCAGACGGATCAAGAGCTGCAATAATAAAGATTTATTTTTATATCGGCAAAGTAGATTAGTACCGTCACCTGTACCAGGTGTCGTAAGAAGGGATTGAGGTACCAAAGCCGACAGATGGCGGTATCCGGCACAGTGCAGTTTAAATTTACAGGGCGGGATGGCAGCAGCATCCCTGTCACGCTCTGCGGTGACCAACACGCTTGCCCAGCGGTACAATCATGGGCAAAATTTCCTTTTTCTTGGGAAGGCCTTTCAGCAGTGGACTTCCAATGACTGGAATGATGAAGATGATTTATTTGCTAGCTGATATCCGTGACTTCTTCTGCGCATGATTTGAGTAATAATTTTCTTCTCTAAGTACCAATATACATATATATTATATATATAAGACAATTAATTGTAATTTAATCTCAGAAGTGAAATAAAACTCCAATTTGTTTCTCTGTAAATAAAGAAACGACAATCAGAGTTTATAATTATCACCTCTCGATTTATACAAATTAATATTAAATAATTAAACTAAAAGAAAATGATAATAACATTTTATCTACCATCTGCACCCCAATGGTGCAGATGGTAGTGATAGTGGTGATAGTGGTAGCCTGTCGGAGAATGTAAAAAAATATATAAATACATTGTGTAGTACATTAAGTATTGGTATTGTATCATTGGCCAACTGAATGTATTGTATTGTTTAAATGATATCTCTTTTGCACCAACTAAATGCACAAGCAATTAGTGTTAAAATGATTTTATGAAACGTGGAATTGTAAAATTGTGCCTTCTATTACGTAGTTCATATCACCTGGTCTGGTATTGAGGAACAAAAATTATCTGGTACAACAATTTGCCATAGGTCATCGTTTGATCTATGGCCGCGAAACGTGGTCTCTTATCATTGGCCTTATTAGTCAATTGAAAGTAGCTCAATGAGCCATGGAGAGGGCAATGCTTGGAGATTCTTAGCGCGAACGAATCAGGAATGAGGAGATTCGTAACAGAACCAAAGCTACCGACATGCCCCGCGGATTAGTAAGTTAAAGCGATCAGACTGATGACCGATGGAGTCGTAAGGTTCTGGAATAGAGACCACGTAGCGCAGCGCAGAGCGTCCAACCGCAAAATGGACAGACGATCTGACTAAAACCGCAGGATCGCGCTGGACACAGGCCGCATACAACCGGTCCTATTAGAGATTACTAGGGCAAGCCTACGTCCAACAGTGGACGTCTTATTGCTGATATGATGATAAAGATGATGATGATGATAATGATTATCACATAAAAATCTTGAGTCAACACATACCAGTCACATAGGCGATGTTTCCACTGGCGTGCCTGGCGGCGATACCCGCTGTGTGGCCCCCAACACTGAACCCGATGATGTGGTACTGGTTAACATTAGCTCCAGTGACACCATTTAACCAGTTAATGAAGGTAGCGGTCGCCCGACCTGCAATTACATTTATTAGTACTTAAAATCTAGATGTTCATGGTTGAAGAGAAAGTGGAATTACTGGGTAATGTGATATAAATCTAAAAAAACGGTAATTAATCGTTATCCATCGAGGTGGTGAGAACAGTATAGTACAATTAAAAAGGTCTTACCGACTGCAACTCCGTTTGGACCCCAATTGGACCCTGCACTCCAGTCTACCACGATCACATTGGCATCCTCTCCGGCCAGGTAAGCTGTGAGACAATAATATCATATCAACGTTGACTCTTCTTTATGCTCCACTAGTATTTTATCATCTTCATCACATTAGTCCCAATGCGTCCACTGTTGGACATAGGCCTTCCCAATTAATTCACAATAGGACCGGTTGTATTTAGGTATTGATTTACACCAGTTCTACAGCCCCTCGGTCACACCTGCGTTATGTTTTAGAACTTTTATATTAACTTTGCAACCCCATTTTATCCTCTTAAGGGATGATTTTCGATAAAATATTTACGCACTTATTTGTACGTATGTTTCATGACTTATTGCATATAAGATCCTTCTATAATGTAGGCGACCATTCCAAAATGAATTTTAAACCCCCCCCCCCCCCTCACCCCCTAAAGGGGTAAAACCAGGGTGCGAAGTTAGTATAAAACTTTGCTGTTTCTGAAGTTATTCAAATGAAATTCAGTATAAGGGTAATTTCTCTATTGCCTGATATCCGCACCTCGGAGTCAGGTCAAAATAAACGGAGGTCTCTTTGAACATACCAGGCACTAAAGCCCTGTTGGAGCCAGCAGTAGCTGATCCTAACCAGCCATGAATCAGGAGTATGGTCCTTCTGCTCCTGTTGAAGTTGCTGTTGGTAACTGTTGCAGCGTTATTGCGGACTAGGACTTGGCTGGTGGTAGGATTCCGCCTGGAAAAGTTTGTTTTGTTAGGGTCCAAAACAAAGAGTATTAAGGTCTCGCAAAAGGTGACTAGGCTTTTGATGAGATTTGGCACAGACAATCTTTAGATCCTGAGAAAGAATATTTTTTTAATTAGAAATAAGGGTTGTAAGGGGTCGAAAGGGGGGATGAAATGTTGTATAGGAGTATCGCTTTTTTAGAGCTAGAAACTTGAAACTTATCTTTCAGACAATTAATTCGATATAAATAAACATGACATTCAAAGTAGTTACGTTATAGAGGTATAGTACCCAAAAAAATTAACCCACGCGGACGAAGTCGCGGGCACAGCTAGTATATTAATAAAGAAAAAAAGACCGGTGTTTATTACCTGGTAAACAGGTGGTACTGAGTTTGGGTGTTAGCGTTGAAACGGGCGTGCTTGGCGAGGTCGCTGACCTTCACCCAGGTGTCTACCAGCTTCAAAGCGCTGTCTCCATCCGAGTATATGTATTGGTACCTCTCACCGTCTGGCACCAATTTCATTATCACGGGATCGGGAGTTGGCAGTGCTGGAAAACGAATGATTTTATAAATACTGGCAACATCTGTTTCTATCAAATGTTTTAAGATTCAATATCATCATATCAGCCGTTGGATGTCTACTGGTGGAGACAGGCATGGCAGGTGTGGTGGCAATCGCGGCAGGGATGCTGCTACCCATTCCTGCCCGAATTAAAGCTACACTGTTTTTTTTTATGAATAGACTGCCATCAGTCGGTTCCGTTTTAAATCCCTACTAATATTTTAAATGTGAATGTCTTAGCTCAAATACAACAGACTGGAGATGGATTTTCCAGCGAGGCAATTATGACGCGTTGCTATAGCAAGCGGAAGAGTTTAGTTGATGCGCTCACGACAGTTATCAATTAATATGCTATAGTCGTAAGTTTTTTTTAAGCTAAAGTATTTCACGTTTTCAGTGAGACTTGATCCTGAACTCTTTCCTTTCCGGGAGACTGTACAATCAATTGTGCTACCGATATTTATACATATCTTAATTCAAATTGGTAAAAGTAAGATATTCGAAATATAGTTTAAGTATCTCACGTTTTCAAGGGGAATTGAACCATAACATTTTCCTGACCAGGAGACTGCACAACCAATTGTGCTACCGATAGTCTTTTATCTTAATTCAAATTAGGTTCGTTTGGTAAAAGTAGGTTTGAGTGTCTGTAAGTAATGTTGTCTACATTGAAGTGATAGACCTTCTTCATAAAATGAATACAAGGTATGGTTGAATAACCTAAGAGGGTCTCGATAGCGAGACATGCAGTCTCAAGTCCCGCCTGAAATCAGAGAAAATTGTCAAAGAAATATCTTTGAGTAAATATTTTTCTTTACGCGATTTTATTGAAAGTAATAATTTTTACAAGTAAAAATTATTTTCACTGAAAGCGAAAATCACATCTAGCATCTCTGAGTATAAAAAAGATAGACACTAATCCGATCTAGACGAAGATTTTTTTATTGGACCAGATCGTCAAATAAACATCCAGTCCTATAGACGCTCGTAATATCACAAGCGGGTTACCAACCTGGTGACTTGAAGTTATAACATTAGATTGTTCGGTTATTTCACTGCCTCTCTCACCCTTTAAATCGAAACATAGCATTTCGCGGTAGAAATAAGTGAGAGTAAGGTACCAATAAAGACAACCTTTGAGCGAAGTCTACCTCATGTTAGGATACATAACAGTGCATAAGTAAGTGGTCCAGTTACATGAAAAGCATACTTACCGTGTATTACTGCAACTGCCAATAACACAACCGATGTCTTCAACGCTATCATTTTGAAAAACCAATAGTTAATACTCGGAATATGGACTCGTTCCGGTATTTATTGCAACTGCAGATAATGTATCTCGATAACATTCAACAAGGGTTTTCACTTAGATACTTAAAAATACATATATAAATGAATCTTTAATGTGCACAAAACATGGCGCAGGTGGTAGATCCTGTCATGTACTCCAAAGCTCGTGGGTTGGGTGGGGGGTCCTGGGTCCTGGACAAATATTAATATGATGGTATTTATGTTCGTTATGTGTCTGGATGTTTAATATATGTAAATAGTAAATATATTAAGTAGTATATTTGTGATTCCTTTGTTGTCTGATGTCCCTAACACGAGTGCTTTAAGCGATTTATCTCGGAGTCAGGTCAATGTTTGAGAGTGAGCTCCTAATGTTTCACTAATAAGAAAGCATTGAAACTCTTAACAATGTCACGTTACATACACTAAATATCAATTTCGTTTAAATTTAGCCACATTCTCACGTTTCTTAATACTATTTTTTTGTTATAAAGCCATTCCTTTAATCGTTATTTTAAATCATCATCATTATACCAGCCATTGAATGTTCACTGCTGGACATAGGCCTTACAAAGAAAAGAGGTTTTTTTGCCTATAAATAATTGCCGCGCTAGGTAAGCGTATAAGCAATCGAAGAGCACAGCTTTCTTGACAAGTATCCTTCTGCCCATCTTCGCCTTGTGCATTTGAAACTGCATTGTTACGGATGGATACACCGCCATCTGTCGGTACTGGTAATTTAGTTGCCTCTTACCACACCTGGTACACAAGGAGGTACTATTCTATTTTGCCGGTACCACACGACTCTTTTTTAAAAATAAGAATCTATGAAGCAGTTTTAATTCATTTGAGATCTTGTAGTATATACTTGTTTTTATATATTTACATGTTTTAGGAACAACAACAATTTATATATATATCTGCGCTCTTTAGTATTCTGTGCATCACATGCTTCAACAAACAGATCTCTATGTTGATGGACATACTGACAATCCTCATACAAGTAAAGCGATGAACTGGCTTGATAATAGTTTGCTATTAATTTATTTACATATTGAACTCACGTTGTTGCTTGACCATCGTAACAGCTTCGCCAATACAAAAAAAAATCGCACAACATTTCGTACATCGACCTGACACCAAAATAAGTCTCTTAAGGCAGTTTTTCTATGGATATCGGCCAATAGAAGCATGAAGGTAGCCTTAGAAACGTCCACTGCTGAACATAGGCTTCCCCAAGAGAGGAAAAACTTGCCCATAATTGCTGCAGTGGGCAAACGTCATGGCAATCGCAGAGCGTAGCTTCGCGATGGGTTGCTGCTGCCCATCTTGGCAGGATGAAAGAGACATTGAAATCGGTTGGCAGGGTGAGTAAGGCATCGAAACCGGTTGCCAAAGTAAAAGAGACATTAAAACCGGTTGGAAGGGTAAAAGATGCATTCAAACCAGTAGGTAGGGTGAGAGATGTAATAAAATCGGTTGGCAGGGTGAAAGAGGCATTTAAATCAGTTGGTAGAGAGAGAGAGAGGTATGAAAACCGGTTGGCAGGGTGAGTAAGGCATTAAA
>JACJUM010005599.1:3156885-3171658 GCA_020976665.1 Heortia vitessoides
CTGCCGTTTTGGCTTGAGCTGCCGTTTTGGCTTGAGCTGCCGTTTTGACTTGAGCTACCGTTTTGGCTTGAGCTGCCGTTTTGACTTGAGCTACCGTTTTGGTTTGAGCTGCTGTTTTGACTTGAGCTGTCGTTTTGGCTTGAGCTGTCGTTTTGGTTTGAGCTGTCGTTTTGGTTTGAGCTGTCGTTTTGGTTTGAGCTTCCGTTTTGGCTTGAGCTGCCGTTTTGGCTTGAGCTGCTGTTTTGACTTGAGCTGTCATTTTGGTTTGAGCTGTCGTTTTGGTTTGAGCTGCTGTTTTGGCTTGAGCTACCGTTTTGGCTTGAGCTACCGTTTTGGCTTGAGCTGCCGTTTCGGCTTGAGCTGCCGTTTTGGTTTGAGCTGCTGTTTTGGTTTGAGCTGCTGTTTTGGCTTGAGTTGCTGTTATTAGAGTTATTTTGGCTTGAGTTGGCACTTGAGTTGTTTTCACTTGAATTGTTTTCACTTGAGTTGTTTTCATTTGAGTCGTCTTCGTTTGAATTATTTTCGCTTGAGTTGTCTTCACTTGAGCTGTTCTCGTTAGAGCTTGAGTCCTCGGATCCTGATGAGTTGACGTTCAAGGCGCCGCCAAAGTTGTGAGTATTGCATTTGGAGATTTGGTTCTGGATGCTACCGATTTTAGTAGTCAGGTCTGAAAGAAAGGTATTCTCATCATTTTCTCTATCGATAGTACGCTATTTCTGTTATCGCAGAAATAATGAGACACTTAAGGAATTAAATTGAAACTATAATGAGTATTGAAGCATTAGAACGAGGAGCAAGTTTAAATTATTTACAAGTATCCATTTCTGTATACATATAATCACTGCAGTAGTTTAAATAAGTTGTACTTACCAACACCTCCAAAGACTTTATTGTTGGTGTTATTGGCGATGTAAGTGAGGAGTTCTGAAAAAATAATTGTTTATTAATAATTGATGTACAAGATAAAAAAAAATAGCCATTTGAGTTCTACGCATTGCGATATGAATAGAAAGACTTTCTAACCGTGTTTAGGAAATAATGAAATTTATTAACAATAGTTTGGTGTTGAATGCCACCATTATTTTTGACAAAACTAAAACTGTAGCAAGTCGTACAGATTATGAAAATACACACATATATATATATAGTTACGACAGAACAACGTATGTTGGGTCATCTAATTTTGATATAAATCAACTTTTATACTCACTTTTAACAATTTGGTTGCCCACTGGAAAAGAAAATTAAAATTATTAGACTCGATAAACCGTTGGTTAGATGGTTTGGACATGTAAAAAGAATTGATGAAAGTAGAATGTGAATGAGAGCACAAATATATAAAGCAGAAGTGAATGGAAGAGTTGGTATAGGACGACCTAGGCATACATATCTTACCAGGTAGAAAAGGTATTAAAAAAGGGCCAGGTTAGAAGTATTAAAAGTTAACGAGCGTGTAATAATGGACTAATGTGAATAAGGGAAGCGAGAGATCTAGTAATAGTCTCTCGTAACAAGTGGAGATCTATAGAGATCTCCACTTGTTACGAGAGACTATTCTCTGCGTACCGCGATGGCAGTAAGTGTGATGTATGTTTGTATGTATGTATATGACAAAACGTACTCGTATACAATTAGAAGATCTAATTTTTTCTCATAATTGCCGCGCTGGGCAGGCGTGGTAACAATGGCAGAGCGCAACGAGGTGCTGGCCATCCTCACATTGTGTAGTATTTAAACTGCGCTGTTTCGGATGGATATACGCCCATCTGTCAGTTTTGGTACTTTAGTCGCCTCTTACGACACCCGGTACAGAGGGAGGTACTATTCTATACCGCTGGTACCCCATAGCTATTACTATTTGTAATTTTTCTTATTAAATAAGTAAACTACGTAAATAACTCTTACTAGCTCTAAAACAAACTAGAGCAGTATTTACACGACGGGTTCGTTGCCGCAGGTGGTAGTCATATCGGACGGGCCCGATGGCGTAGATAGTAGTGATCCTATCTTGTGCGTGGTGCAAAGGTCGTGGGTTCGATTCCCACCCAGAGCAAATATTTTTATGACAATAATTGTGTTTGTTTTGTGTGGATGTTAAATATATATATTGAAGTAGTATATGGTGGCCGTAACACAAGTGCTTTAATCGACTTACTACGGAGTCATGTTGGTAAATGTAAGAAAGACAAAAAAAAGGTATTTAATTCGGGCTTTTGTCGGAATTATTTTAGACATTTTGCCACGACTCCTGCGCTGCGGGGCTTTGAATCACGCTCTTGGAGTAAAGCATATAAGAGTTTGTGGGGTCGGTTAGTTATTCTAACATTTTTCAATATCTATATGTTGGTAAATCCTTTACTGTAATGGTAAATTCTAGGACCAACCATAGTTCGGGCAGTAACATCTATACCATATTGTTGGATGTGGTTACATATTTGTTGTTTGTGTAAACTCCAATTGGATTACTCACATTTTCCTCTCTTGTCGTAAGAGTTGCCGATACCTCCAAAGATTGTTGTGACTGAAAAAGTAAATAATGTATTAATTTGGATTTCACTTATTTGTCAAATGACTCTACTATATTTTATTCTTAATATAACTAACATCAATATAAACGCGATCGCGACACTATAAGATTTATTTATATATCTTGTGTTTAGAACCCATTCTGATACACATTTTGTAAACTCTATGGTTTGATTTAAAGATACTCAAAATTGCCTGATGACTCTAATAACCCTAGAGGGTTATTAAGGTCATTTAAACCAATAGATCGTTGAGTTTCCTACTTTAATACTGGTGTGTGCATTAGTTTAAGGTAGACCCAATTTACATATAAGATTACTTTTATAATCCCGTAGGGTTATCAGGGTCATCAGTTTTAAATGTTTAACAGAATCTAGTACTTTCTATTATGGAAATATTATTATTGTTATTTATTAGGTTTTATTGAGAATTTTAAACGAGTTTCGGTAACTTCTGGTTTAATATGCTGTATAATTTTAAAACTTACTCTTAATGGTGATATCAGCGATATCCTTGCCGCTGTAATTGCCATTCTTTCCTGGAATTAAAAAAAAAGTTCCTTAATTAAACAATGTTTAGACCTACAACTGTAGGTATAACTGAAAAGATTTTATTATAATGAGAAAACATCTGAAACGATTTTCCACACATTGAAATGGGATAATTATTTTTTGTTGCATTGATAATAATTGTTAGAACCAAACTTATGGTAGAAATGGGATGTAATAGTACATCGCAGTTAATTTATGGGAGATAAATAATATATATAAAAATGGTTACTTGGTTGCAATAATATTGTGAAGAAAAATTTTTTTTGTTTGTTTCGGTTTTATTAGAAAAAAATCTAAATCGATTTTGAAATTCTTTCACCATTAGAGAGCTACTTATTTACCAAATAATATAGTATATGTTATATATTTAAAAAATATATTAGAGACTGCTACATAGAACTACGTTTTATTTTTATTTCGGATGAACGTATTGCTGGACTCAGACGTCAATTCCAGCGCCACCGAAAAAAGAGCGTGGAGCCTCTCATAGATGGGAGGTCCGATGCCCGTATTTATCCTGCGTGCCCCGCGGCCGCGAACGCAAGGCGCGCAAAAACTGAGCGGGATTGACGGCGATCGCTCGAGGGCGCCTCTAGAAGCTCGACCTAGTCTCGAGCGGCCTGTTAGTTAGGGGGGAATTAAGTTATGAAATTCAGCTAAAGAGGACGGACAAAGTGAGCTCGACAGCTGAAAAGAATTGTATTTTTGTACGTTTATAACAAATAAACTTAGAAATTACTGGACTTATCAAGAACTTGTTCATACAAAGAAAACTACATTATCAACAAGTAACATAAATAATATACTGTATCTATAATGTCACAGGGGGATTACTTGAGTAAAACCGCGAAACGTGATGTAAGTAAAATGTAAAATTGCTGATAATACAATTTTTGAAGACAATTTTTTTCTAGAAAATTCGATAACATCTTAGAATATTGCCGATTTGCTGATGAAGCAAAGATATTTCTTACTAATCAGCCTAATTTTATACTTTCTGTTATTTTTTTCCCACACAATATCTGTTGTCAATCTTGAGACCGAAACGTTGAGCTCAATGTGTAAAAAAACACGTTTTAAAGCCGTTAATAGAGTAAATTTATACTGCCTAAATTCATTTGTGGTTAATATCTTAGTTTGCATACCTTTTACGAGTTTGGCCAACTCCAAAAGCCATTTGGCAATGTATTTCGGAGATCCTGTAATGAAATAATACAAATATTATATATGTAATAATATAAATAATAAAGATATAATAATATAAATAATAATAATATAAACTATTGTCATTCCTAAGCACCTATTTGATGCCTTACGAACCAGATTTACCAGATTTATTTACCAGATATTACCGATTTACCAGAAAACATTTACATCACATAGCGGCAATTCTTAACACCTGCCGTGTTGTCAAAAGTTCTTGCATGATGATACTCCTTCTCCCTATTAAAATCCTGAAGTTCACGTGGCCTAAAAGCCCTTGAATTTTAGTTATATACCTCTTATATACCTACCTAGTTATAACATCCTCAGTGTTTTGAGAAATTGAAATCTAAAATATTAACGACGATATTTCATGTTCATACTGGAAGCCCAAAATTGTATTGCCTGTGTTTCCTGTGACTGTATACCAATGATTCGAATGTTTTGTGTTTCTAATGGATTCATCTTTGTAATCCATAGATTATTATACATTCACTACAAAAGTGTCTAAAAGTCCCGGTAGAGACTTGATTTATATGTAAAACTAGGTAGACCAACAAGCATACAGAACGCGTGATAGTAAACGTCACCGCAGCCTATAGACGCTCGTGTCATCACAAGGATATCACTAGCGCGATCAATCTTGTAACTTGAAGATATTATGTCACAAAGCCAATAATTTTTCTGCCTCTGTCACCGTTCAAACAGCAATGGGAAGACTGATATTTGCCGGCAGAAAAAGGTAAGAGTGAGGTTTGACAGCTGTCAATGTTAATCTCTTTTTAGGTGAACGTTTATATACATAACTTGGGATTTTAAAAATAAGAGTATAATTGTTATGTTGATTTTGAATAAATAAATTATTTCGAGTTGTCCCGGCAAACGTTATTCTGCCAATTATAATAATATAAAATTACTATAAATAAATAGGGGTTGTTGTTAGAAAGTGCTAATTTAGAGTTGTATGTATTTTATGTGACATAAATTTAAAAAAATATCTAGAAGTAAAAAGAAAAGTTTTGGTAGAACACCCCTTATCACTTAGGTTTGAAATATAGATAGAAACCGATTCTCAGATTAAAAAAATCATAAGAATCGGTCAAGCCGTTTCGGAGTAATATGGGAACGACCATTGTGACACGAGAATTTTATATATTAAAAGATAGATTATTATTATTAGATATCAATGTAGACGACCTTTGTTTAAAGTGATAGTAAGTTTAAATATGTACATATTTAAATAAGGTTATAAGAGACTAAAATTGTAAAAATCTTTGGCGAGAATATCTGTTAATTTCACTTAATTCTTAGTCTAGATTCTAGCTTCTCCCACTCGAATTTTACTATATCTGATTTATCAGGCATTAAATAGACTTTTAAAGTCATCAGAGTCGTCAGTTACCAGAATATAGTTACCTGAAAGTCCACTGATTCCTTTGCCACGAGTATATTTATTGATAGCTTCTTGAACTTTGCCTTCCAGGTCGTTAAGGCCGTACACCTTGATAATTTCATCTGGGCTATCGTAACTTCCATCGTAAGTCTTCAGACCCCATTTAGCGCCAAAGTCTGGTTTGCAGATGGCTGGCACATCAGATGGATTGTTGTAGCCTGAGTCAAACATACAAATTAGGTTGAATGAACCTTTGAAAGGTTAAAAAAAACAAATGGACCTGTGAACTCTCTGATGAGACGGTTGAATCCAGGGTTTGGATCTAATGGAACAGCTGACATGGATGTTTTAGCTAAGGGCATTAGGAAGTACTAAAAGTGTTGTGAAATCCAGATTTTCTATCCATTCGGAAGTCTTGAGGATGCTATTCGACTGTTACAAAATACAACAATTCGAGCTTTCGGTCCGAAAAAGATGTAATTCTGAAAAGATCGAGGCGTTTTTTACATACCTAAGTCGACAAACAAGCAGACATCAAAATATTATGTAACATTTCCTGTATACAATATATATATATATATAATGGTGCAAACAATATATATACAAAATAGATAAACGTTACATACATATTTGTATTAATAAACGCAATGTACCTCTATTTGAAGTGTATACTTCAAATAGAGTTAAAAAAAATACTTCACAAAGAGCAATACATACCGCCGCGTCTATCCCCAACAACTGTGCCGGTGACGCCTGGGGATCCCAACACACAGATGACAATTTTCAGTACTCCAAGGATGACTGTAAAGATAAATAAAACATATATAGTTAAGAGTCATTTGCACGTAAGAGCGTACATTAAACACTGACTCAAGTGAAATCACTCTCGAGTGAGATCACGCATTGAGTTTATTTATTTCAGAAGTCTAGTACAGTGATTAAACCTTTTTCAAATGTTCATTTCCGCTTTAATATGTATTTTAAATGTTATCTATTCAAAGTATATACATTCCTAATATTGCTAGCAAAACTAGTTTCAACATCATCATTTCAGCTATTGAAAGTCCACTGCTGGACCTAGGCCTCCCCAAGAAAGGGGAAATTTGGCCCATAATTGCCGCGCTGGGCAAGTGTGTTGGCAATCGCAGAGCGCAGCTATCGCGACGGAGATACTGCTGTCCATCCCCATCCTATGCATTTGAGTTACACTATCTCGGATGGATATACCGCCATCTGTCGGTTCTAGTACCTTAGTCGCCTATTACGACACATGGTGCAGTGGGAGGTATTATTATATTCTGGCGGTACCTCACGGCTTGCAACGCATTAAAATCATACAATTTGGCACCCACCACAGCATCGAAACCTCCATTGGTCATTCCATTTAAACTCGTGTAAAATATATAATTACGCTGATGCATTAGCGGAACCGGTTATGAGCATTATTTGAGTTTGAAAGGGTACTTCTGCCACTAATAAAAGTATTTTTTAACTTATTATTAAAATAAATAATTACTATTTATTATATTATATACACGACGGCTGTACTATAACCATCTCGTTCTTGCATGCGACAAAATCTATTCATACTCTTTCCACTTATATTACTGATTTACTGAAATACTCTGAACTAACTTTAACTTGCTATAACAAAAGCTAATATAAATTCTTTAGTCTTATTATTTTATTTCGACAGGCCCGATGGCGCAGATGGTAGTGATCCTATTTTTTGAGCCAAGAGTCGTGGGCTCGATTCCCACCCAGAGCAAATATTTATATAATGATATTTGTATTTGAACTGTGTCTGGGTGTTAAATATATGTATTCGAGTAGTATATTTGTGATTCCTCTGTTGTCTGTCATCCGTGATACAAGTGCTTAAGCTACTTACTACAGAGTCAGGTCAATGTATGAGATGTTGTGGGAATTTTTGATTGTTAATATATTTTTTTTATATTTATGATGCTATTATAGATAAGTCAAATATACTCACTGTTGGAGATATTGGTGCCGACTGTAAAAATAAATTTGATTAATTAAATGAAGTATAATTATAAATTATTACCAATAGCTATTTTATACAAGCGAAATTTGAATTTCAAATAAACATCTTACCTCCTGGAATGAGAGCGTTGACAATTCCTCCTATAGTGCCTCCAACTGGAATGAAATAGATAAATTAAACACTGTTTTATGTACAGTCCATCTGGGTAACATTGAACTATTCGGGTAACTTTGATCTGTCCTTTTTCTAGAATTAATATCATTATTATAATGTATCAGCCATAAGACATCCACTGCTGGACATATGCCTCCCCAAGTAATCTCCAATAGGACCGGTTGTATGCGGTTTTAGTCAGGTCGACTGTCCATCTTGCGGGTGGACGCCATACGCTGCGCTAACTGGTACGTGGTCTCCATTCCAGAACCTTACGACTCCATCGGTTCTGCGTACCAAACGCCCTGCCCACTGCCACTTCAACTTAATAATCTGCCTATCCTAGAATTAATCTTTAAATATCGGTTCATATTATCACTATGAAAACTTCTTATAATCAATTAATCTAGGCTGAATTCCTTTTATAGTCTATAAAAAGGATAATACAAAGTTTCCTAATATTAACATGTTATCCAAATACATTTTTCATTACACTATTAGAAAGTTGTATCGTGGGCTACCGGCAGAGTAGAATAGTACCTCCATCTTCACTAGGAATCGTAAGAGGTGACCAAGGTACCAGGATTGAGAGCCCTATGGCGCAGATGGTGGTAATGCTATCTTGTACGCTAAAGGTGTCGTTTCAACCCCCACCCAGAAGGACAAATATTCATATCGAAAATTATTTATATTTGTTCTGTCTCTGGGTGTTATTTATATGTAAATAATTAGCATATTTGTGATTATTTTGTGGTCTGATGTCGGTCAGATCAATGTATGAGATGTTGTGGGAATTTATTTTATCATTATTATTATTTATATTTACTATAAATGTGTTTGTGTTTAAAGATCTTAATTCTCATACGAATCTACATTCATTTATAATGAGATATCACAGTTCTAACAAATAATATACAAATTAGCCAGTATTCGACTCCAAATACAATTTCAGCCTATTCCCAAACATATTTATACTCTCACACTCCTTTATGTTGTTAGGCAGCTCATTGAACAGCTGTGCTCCACCAAACAGTACAGTCTTCTTTCCATAGACAGTTCTAGGTGCTGATAGTTGCACTTTATTGTTAGTTCGGAGATTGTGGGGGTTGTCTTTTATAAACAGTCTTATATTACTTTTGACAGGATTTGTAACTAATTATTTTACTAAGATGCATGTATTAAATTTGTGTAATTAAGATAGATTAAATATTTTAGATTTTTTCATATATACGAATAGTTGGTGTGTGGAAGAAACATTTAAATAAGGCTTTAATGACTTTGTATTGAGATCTCTGCAATTGATTAATGTTTTTGGGTGAATTGTGATATAAACTTTTCTATCTTTTAAGTTAGATCAAACTTAACACTATACGCAATAAAATATTAATATCAGTTCTATAGTTTAGAAGTTTATACCAAACAAACGAATCACGGAATGTATAAATGTAAAGATCATTTACCTCCAATCAGGGTGTTCAGGACATCATCGACGGTGCCTGGGATTTCTAAAAAGAGAATAAAGAATTATAAGTGTATTCCTCAGAAGAGAACAGAAGAAACTGGCCAAGAGGTGCCAGCAGAGTAGATTAGTACCTCCAGTGGGAATTGGACAAAATAAGTGTGTACAAAAAATACTTACTCAAGTTGACAAGATCGCGCAGGATTGAACTAGCGTTACCAGCGACATCTGTCGGGAAAAAATTTAGATTTATATATTTCTATTCATTTAGTTCATTTAATTAAAAAAATGTAACATTTGCCTTTAATGTCTTTTCCGGTACTTCGTTTCTCATCATCTGCTCGCTTAGCCAATGTAACATTGATATGTAGTTATGATTTCATCAATATAATCATTACTGATGCACACAATGTTAAAATTATTAATGAAAATAATTCAGACAGCGTTCGACCACTAGCAGAGCAGTGGTCGAAATTCGACCATAATTAATTAATTTCGACATTTATTTCATTCCTTTTCATTGTTATTAGCATTAGCAACATTTTTACTTTCAATTAGACCAATGAGAATATAATCTTTTTGTTTAAACAGTTATGTGTGTAATTTTTATTTTAATTAAGTTTATTACAAAATGAATTTCTTAGTGCATTTTGTATAAAAAATAAGCTTTATGCACTGCTAACGTATACTTTAACTTTATTTATAATAAAATTAACCAAGAAATAGATATTTATGACATGAATAAATACACTTGCAAAACAACAGTAAAGGTATGGCTTTTGACATTGGACTACAACAAGACAGAGGAATTGCTAACAATATTATGCTAGACTGGACTATATTTATTGTTACTATTATTGTTTGTGTATACTGTATATACTAGCTTAGCTTCATATTCTGTGTATTTATGTAATGTGTGCGTAAATAATGTGTTGTATTAACAAACCATGTATTACACTAGACCATATACACACACATCCACACCTACACGCACACTACAGAGCATAGGTGCCTATAAGAACAGGCTAGACCTAGTTTAGGTATCTAAGTATCAAATTGTATTTTAGTTTAAGTTTCCTTTTGTGGTTGAATAAAGTTATTATTATTATTATTATTATACGCAATAAGTAATAAATTTTTTAACAAAGATATGAAAAATGTGTAAATGACTTACGAGTGACGCCTCCGAGAAGTTGTTCTGTGAATGAAAAGTGAAATTAATTTTAGTTATCAAAGGTGACCTAGACTGAATGCTAAAAACATTGAGGTAAAAAAGTGTTACCATAGCGAAAAATATTATATTTATTTCCGCTATATATAGTACCTATACAGTATAGTTTAAACATGAAATGGCAATAAAATCAATTAATTTATGTGTCGGTGGGTAAAACTTACATTATATAATTTTATTGAGTTCCTAATTATTATTACAATTAATCTTTAGTGGTTTCATCTTATTACAATTAACCCATTTCAATTGCTTACAGCCAGGCATGTTCGGAAGTTTGGTCTAGTCAATGTTACTCACTAAGGACTGCAGCTAGACCCCCTCCGATGGCACCGCTGCTGCTGACTTCGTAGCTGCCACCTCCGTTACCGTCTCCATAGCTGCCCCCGTAGCCACCTCCACCGCCGCCACCGCCTCTACCGCCACCACCTCCTCCACTTCCCCTCGTCTTTTAAATTGGAAAAATAACACGATCATCTAAAGTCAAATGTCATCATCACAATAGCGGTAAGAACAACCTAGAAAATATCATTTTACTAAGCCTACTTTAAACTAGTTGACACCAGATCGGTCTCAAAACTATGTTTACTGCAGGTTGATCGGGCGAGCCACCAGAAAGGTACCAGCAATAAAAACTGGTGAATATTGACATAAATATTACGAGACTATTGTAACCTTAACTTAGACTGAGTAAACTAGTTTAAACTAGTGTAAACTAGTTTTCAAATAAACAACTCAATTATTCTTTAAACTAGTGGTCGTCCGGTGGTCGAAATTTGACCATTAATTCATTAAAGTTTGTAATAACTCTTATCTTAATTTGCTTGATATTTACTACGAGTACCTGATTATTTTTTGTTTCATTTAAGTTTGTCAATGTGTCATTCAAACAGTAGTATGTTTAAGTTTTTACCCATTGGTTATTCTAATTCCTTAAAAATGGGTAAAAAGTTTTCATTTCATATAATGAAAGCTCTTAATCAATTTCATTATTTTATACTCTATCAAATTCCCTGCCTACTGCCACTTCAACTTATTAGAAAGTTGGAGTATGTCGGGCAAAGCAATGGGCCGCCGGGCAATGTCGGTAACTTTGGTTCTGTTACGAATATCCTCCAAACATCGCCCTCTCTATAGCTTGTTGAGCTACTTTCAGTTGGCCAATGAGGCCATTGGTAAGAGACCACGTTTCGCGGCCATAGATCAGGCGATGATCTATGGCAAATTGTTGTACCAGAGAATTTTTGTTCCTCAATACCAGACCAGGTAATATAAACTACGTAATAGAATGCACAATTTTACATTTGCTACCGATAAATTACACATCTATACTAAAATACAACCTGTGTCAAGTTTCAGACGGGGTTTGAACCTGCATCTTACTTTGCCGAGAGATTACATTATCTCTAATATCCTAATATCGTCGTTTAAGTTCTCACACCACGTAAGTCAAAATCTTTGACACCTTGTACAATTGGGAAAACATTGCTTACGTTTCATAAAATCATTTGTAAACTAATTGCTTGTGCATTTAGTTGGAGCAAAATAGATTTCGTTTATACAATACACGGTATAAAACGTTTACTGCAGCGTTAGAAATGTAATATCGTGTTATCATTGGGCTTAACTATTAAGTTGCCAACTTTGACATACGCGGTGTTAGAACTTTTGCGACGATATGGAATTCAGCATTTTCAATGCACCAATCATTATCACATCTATTGGATATATGCCTCATCAAGAAAGGGTGAATTTTGCTCTTAATTTCACGATAGAGATGCTGCTGCCCATCCCTACTCTGTGTATTTGAGGTACATTGTTTCCGATGGATATAAAATATAAATATGGATATGCCGCCATCTGTCGCTTGTAGTACCTTAGTCGCCTCTTACGACACCTGGTACAGGGGGAGGTACAATTCAGCTCTTCCATTACCTCACAGCTTGCAACGCATAAAAACCATAAAATAATGGATTTGTATGATATCAGTTTTCTAGTCTTCAAATACAATTGGCACCCACCATGACTTCGAAGCCTCCGTCGGTCATTCCATTTATCATATCTCCAATACCATAACCCCCCCCTCTGCGGTGATGTGGGGCAGGGTTAGCTGCGGCCAAAGCGAGCTGGAACAAAATTTTGCGTTACAGAATAACCTGACATACATTTTGAACTTAAAGGGTATCATGAGACGACTTCGTCCGAGTACATAGTGATATCATCAGCATTATATCAGCTTTTGGAAGAAGTCCACAGCTAGACATCCCTCCCTAAAAAAGTAAAATTTTGCCCATAATTGCCGCGCTGGGCAAGCGTGTTGGCAATCGCAGAGCGCAGCTACACAGTAATATGCTAATATCCCGTTTGTCCCGAGACAGTAGTTGTAATCCCGTTCTTGATTATCTATCTTGGTTATCCACTGCTGCACAAAGGCCTTCCTAAAAAGGGGGAATGTAGCCGTAACTGCTGCGCAGATCAGGTAATCGCAGAGCGTAACTTGGCGACGGGAATGCTGCTGCCCATTCCATTTTACATTCGAGCTACATTGCTTCGGATGGATATTCCGCCATCTGTCGGTTCCGGTACCTCAGTCGCCTCTTACGATACCTTGGACAGGGGGAGATACTGGTATACTCTGCTGATGAAATTGAAAGATGATATATATGACTATGTGACACAGCCGTAATCTGTGTATATTTGATAGAGGTCAAACAGAAGAGTCTTAGAATGACTCTGCTGGATCTGATAGAGTTAATGAACAAAAAAAATATACTTACCACGCAGGTAATAGCGACCAACTTCAGACTGACCATGTTTTCAGTACCAATGTCGTTGCAAGACAAACTACCTGGCTATATATACCGAAAAAAACGCCTAAAGTTCAATTTACACAGATGTATCGTACATATGAACGGAACAATACAAAAAAAAATAATTGATTTATTACCCTTGCGTAATGGTACATACAAATAACAGACCAATATTTTAAGAGAACAGCTGTACTAATATCCAAACCAAATCGAAGAAATTATTTCTTTTTTTCACTACGATCAAGTATTATATGTTTTATATTATCACTTCATCATCATCATCATCATATCAGCTATTTTAAGTCCACAGCTGGACATAGGGGAGGGGAGGGGAGGTCCCAAGAAGAGGAATTTTGTCTATAACCGCATGGCGTAGCTTTCGCGACGCTTTCATTTCGGATTGATATACCGCCATCTGTCGGTTCCGATACCTCAGTTGCCTCTTACAACACCTAGCACAGGAGGAGGTACTATTCTACTCTGCTGGTACCTTACGGCTCTCCTTATCCAATATTAATACTAAAATATAAGTACAAGCTTGCAGTGCGTATTGCTAAGCTCCAAGAAATAAAAGAAATAGAAGTAATAAAAGAAAGCTAAGCTCCAAGAAATGAATACACTATTGTGAAAGATTTCATAATAAAATCCCAAGTAGAATAATGCTTCAATACATTATCTTATGGTTTAAGAAGATATGAAGTGTTATACTGTTCTACTTATAAATAGATTTCAGGGCTGACCATTGAACTTGGCACCCATTTAGATCCCATTTCTTTTGTCGTTGAAGTCAACAACCAAGGCATTTATCATAATAATAAACTTGGCTCTCATTTCACATTTATGTTTTTGATTGGATATCATTACTTTTTGTAGGTAAGTACATATCCTGACGTGACGCCGTGGATCCTTTTAAAATAACAAATTCAAAACTAAAAGTAGACTATAAATATGTAACAATTAAATGATTTACTGTATTTTCCTACGTTTACGGGGTATAATTTTCTTCTCAGTGTTATGTACCTTTGAAATATTTGAGTGAATTGCCCATTCGGTATCTGGATTTTCTTGACGCGTTTCCTATTTTTACTCAGTTTGGACAAGTTGGGGCGGTATAACGTGCGTAGACGGTTGTACTCTATTGTCTTGTTTATTTGACTCAGGTCTAAATTGATAAAATGTACTCCATCTAAAGTTTTAACTCTAGAGAACTCAACGTAAGCCTGCCCTTTACTAAATATAGAGAAGCCTATGTCGTGAAGACCACTGTCAAGGTTAAAGCCTTCTGATTTGTGGATTATATATATATATATATATATATATTATATATAATAGGATATGCTGAGCAAATAGGGAATTGTTCCCTGTGAACTACTTAATATCTGAACTACTTTATATCTGAAACTTGGTCTTAACTCGTTCTAGTTCGTAAATTAAATACCTACCCT
>JACJUM010005599.1:3187087-3202956 GCA_020976665.1 Heortia vitessoides
GTTAGTTTGACAGCTTTCACTCAATACACCTAAAATTAAGACAAAATACAAATAAAATTATTTCAAAATAATTTTAGTTTGACAGCTGTCACTCAATTTACCTATAATTAAGACGAAATATAATTAAGATTATTTAGAAATAGTGTTAGTTTGCATAGCAGTTGTATGGCAATAGTAATATATAACTTACATCCTGGTATAAAAACGTCAATAGCACCACCGCTGCCTACACCAACTGGAAATAGAGAATACGAATCAATAGAAGATCATTAATTGAAGACTTAAAAGTAATTTTACTTGTGTAAATTAATTTTAAATTATATCCAGAACCGGTGGATGTATAGTTCTAAAATAGAGGCCACGCACCGGCAGTGGATACTTCTTTATATCAGCTGTAAAACTTCTACTGCTGGACATCACTATCACACCAGCTATGGGACGTCCACTGCTGGACATAGGCCTCTCCAAGAAAGGAGGTTTTTTTGCCCATTATTGTCGCGCTGGGCAAGCGTGTTGGCAATCGCAGAGCGCAGCTTTCGCGACGCGGATGCTGCTGCCAATCCCCACCCTGTGCATTTTGAGCTGCACAGTTTCTTTTCAGGTCTTTTACGGATCTTCTCATTTCTGATTCGGCCGTGCTAAGATACTCCAAGCTTTGCTCTTTCCATAGCTCGTTGAGCTATTTCAAGTTGGCCAATAGTTAATGACCACGTTTCTCTGCCATAAGACATCCATGGAGCATTGGCGCCATGAGGTTTCAAAATAAGTATTTATTAAGTTGTATTCCAATGTCTATGAGACTTACGTTTGACCAGGAAATCCATAGAGTCATCAAAATTGCTGGGTACTTCTGAAAAAATAAAAATGAACGTGAAGGTTCCTGATAGAAGAGTTCCTAATATTAAAAATGCGAAAGTTTGTGAGGATGTAGGTTTGCTAGTCTTTCACGCTAGAATACCTGAAGATATCCAGATGAAATTTGGCACAGACTTGACTGATTATCTGGAATCATGCATAGGTAAATTTTTATCCCGAAAAGAAGCACTTGCGAGATATATCTGGCTTTTTATTTTCACTATGGAATCGGAATGACTTTTCGGCACAGTTTAGGTATCAGGGAACGTCATAGATTTTTTTTTCTTCATAATTTTAATTCGTAAGAAACAAACAAGCAAACAATTCGTACCCCTTTATAGTATTAGTAAATAAAATTAACCGGGTACATTACAGACAGATTAACAATTAATTAGATATGTAGGTATCCTTTTTACTTACTCGCTGTAATCAACGAATCGAGTGCTGACTTGTGAATCTTGCAATGTCCTGAAATATAAAACCAAATGTTATAATGGCCACTATTTTATATATCAACACTAAATTATAATAGTTATTATTAATAAATATAAATAAATAAACATTAATTCAGACGAGAGAGATTCCACGATAGTAGTTTAAAACACTACAGATATTCAACATTTAAATATTTGTCCTAGGTGAGGATCGAATCTACGACCCTTGGTGCATTTGATAAGATCACCGCCATCTGCGCCATCGAGTCCGTCGTAAATTTTCAATCAATGATTGTTCACTATACACTGTTTAATCCAACTTAAGACATCATTGTCATCATTACAACCAATGGAAGTCCACTGCTGGAAACAAGCCTCCCCAAAGAAGAGAGAACCTTGCCCATAATTGCCGCGCTGGCCAAGCGTGTTGACAATCGCAAAACACAGCTTTCGCGAGGGGGATGCTGCTGCTCATCCTCACCCTCTACTTTGTGCTACATTGTTTCGGATGAATATACCGCCATATGTCGGTTCTGATACCTTAGTCGCCTTTTACGACACCTGGTAAAGAGAGAGGTACTATTTTACTCTGTCAGTACCTCGTTTGAAGCACTTGTATTACGGAAACCAGACAATAGAGGAATCCAAAACAAATAATGTTAAAGTTTGAGGTGTATTTACCACAACAAACAAACATACATACATACATACATATATATAATCATATACATACACATACATTCAAATAGATATAAAAGATATTACAACAGTTACAGAACAATTAAAGTTACAGAATCAGAAAGCAAGATCAAAGTAACAGATAATATTCCTTTACCATTCTTTTAAAGATAGAAAAAGAACGAGCAGATTTCACTTCAAGGGGGAGAGCATTCCACAAACGAACAGCTTGAACTGTAAAGGATTTACTTGATATGAGGTAAGAAACACAATGAACGATGCGCAGACGCATGCGGGGAAGGGGCGGGGGGATTGTCGGTGGCATGTTGCGGGTACCCGAAGACACCATTCCACGCGGACGAAGTTGTGGGCAAGGCTAATTAATAGATATCACAAAACAGAGTCACTGTCTTCTGTCTGTCTGTCTCTGTGTTTGCTTAGATCTTTAAAATTGAGCAACATATTTTTTTATTAGATAGATTTTATTATTAGATAGAGGAAGGTTTATATGTGTAAAACATAATACAGAATGAAAATCATCGGTTGAAAATCATGTTGTAAATAAATATTATTTTTTTGCTGTTACATTTTCAACGCTGGTTGAAACCGCCGAGATAGACCAAAACACTAATTTAAAATATATTTAAAAGTACTTACTTTGTAAACCTCTGAACAAGAAACCGCATGTCGTTGAATATCCATTCTTGATTGCGTGCTCGGAACCCTTGGAAAAAGACGTTCGAATTTATTTTCACATATTTAATAAATAAATGCAGGTCAAATGCACCACGGCGGGTATAGGCAGCAGAATTAGATGTAATAAAGATACGAAATGTATTGTCGCTCTACCTGTCTGTCTGTCTGTCTATTTGAGGTGAATTTGGAAACGGCTGGGCCGACTTTAACGGAACTTTCACTGGTAGATAGCTGATGTTATAAGAAGTACTTTAGTGTAATTTTCTTATTTATTATTCTCATGGTAAACGTAAACTACGCAAGTGAAACTGCGGGTGCAGCTTGTACATATTAAATCACTTGTGTTACGGATATCAGATAACAGTCGAATCGCATATATAATACATATATACTTATTGATTATAAACACACAACAAATACAAATAATCATCATATAATATCATCATTTGTCCTGTGTGGGGATCGAACCCACGAACCCTGGCACGCAAGAAGTGTAATACTACCGCATCCGCCAACGGGTCTGTCTAATGCATGTTAAGATATAAAATTTTATGATACTTACAGATCTGCAACGGTTTCGCCTTACAACTCTTCTGTGATGGTGGCCCGAGTGACCAGCAACGATAGCGGTCACCTAAAAAGAAGAAATTTTAATATCTTTAAAGAAAGAGGTTACTTACTCACTCACTCACTCTCTACTCTCTCACTCTGTTACTTACTTACTCATTCTCCCTCTCACTCAATCTCTCACTCTCACTAACTCATTCTTGTTTTCTCACACTCAAACACTCACTCACTAACTCACTTACACACTCACTCACGCAATCACACACTTATACACTCACTTACTCATACACTCACTCACTCACACACTCACTCACACACTCACTCACTCACTCATTCGCTCATGAAATAGTGCAGGTCAAATGCACAGGGCTGAGATGGGCAGCAGCATCCCCGTCGCTATAGCTGCGTTCTGCGATTGCCAACACACTTGTCCAGCGCGGCAATTATCGCCAAAAAACCTCTTTTCTTGGAGAAGCTTATGTCTAGCAGTGAAATTCCGATGGCTGGTGTGGTGATGATGGTGACACGTGTTTTGGGGATTTTAGACAGTTACTATAAATATTATATCTAATTATGATTCGCACCCAGATAAAGAACAAACACCTAAAATTTTCTTAATTAACAACAAAATTGTTACAACAAAATTCGGCTTCCATTGAACTATTAGGGAAATTTTGAATTATTCTCTTCCACAGACTATAAAACGAATTCAGCCAAATTTAAGGTTTTAATAAATTCCAAGAACTCTTTTTTACGGGGAATCTGAGCTGACATTTTTAAGTTTATTTTTTTCTATAAAAAGGACAGGTAAATGTTATCCGGATAGTTCAATGTTGCCCTTTAGACCTGGTCTATATTGGTACCTCATACTTACCTACCTACACCTACCGCCAAACAACAGTTTTCTCTGAGTTGTTTCGGTTTGAAGGGTGAGAGAGGCAATGCAATTACCAGGTAATGTGTCATAATATTGTTGAGTCATAAGGCAACGCGCTAGTGATATCCTTGTGATGTTACGAGCGACTACTGGCTGTGATGATGCTGCTATCATTGAAGACTTATTCAATTGTGTTGTAAATTGGGGTAGGTCATTTGAACGGAAACTTGTAAGGTAGGTTAGGTTATGATTGCGACGGTTGCAACCATAATACAGTTACCGGCAGAGATGAATAGTACCTCATTTTGTATTACATGTAGCAGGAGGCGACAGGTGGCGGTATACCCATCGGAAACTCCACTCAAACCCAATATGTTGAAGATAGGCAGCAGCATACTTGTCGCAAAGCTTTGTGATTGGCTCCACACCTACTCAGCGAAGCAAATTATGGCCAATGCTTGAAATTACTACGGGAGACATATGTCCAGCCGTGGATGGCTGATTTGATGATGATAGAGACTTAAACGAAGAAATTTATAACTGATTGGGCTAGCTTAATTACACTACTTATATGCCCGTGCTACCGGCAGAAAAGAATAGTACCTGCCTATATATCTGATGACGTATAGTGACTGAGGTACCAGAAAGACATTGCAATTTAGTAACACAAAGTTACCAATTCTATTTATATATACAATCATAATTCCTGAAAAAAATTATACCCATAAATATAGCATCCGAAACCAATCAGATTATTAAAAATTTCCAACATCTAAGACGTGAGGTACCGGCAGAGTTGAATAGTGCCTCCCCATGTACCAGGTATCGTAAGAGGTGACTAAGGTACCAGAACCGGCAGATGGCGTTATATCCATCCGAAACACTGCAGCTCAAATGCACAGGGCAGGGATGGGCAGCAGCATCCCAATCGCGAAAGCTGTGCTCTGCGATTGCCAACACGCTTGCCCATCGCTCTTACGACCCCTAGGAAAAGAGATCTACTATTCTACTCAGCCCGTACTTCGCGGCTCCTACTCGCTACTCCACCCTCCATCTAATATGCCCAGGACATGGCTAGTTTTCTTAACCTACCAACGTGATGGGGGCAACGTGATTAATTGATTCTACAGACTGCAGATACATCCGGGACGAACAGCTTATTTCAAAACACGGAAGGACCCAAATACTTCACCATCATCATCATACCAGACATTGTACAGTCCATAATTGGACATCGGCCTCCGCAAGAATGGGTGATTTCTACCCTTGATTGCCGCGCTGGGCAAGCGTGTTGGCAATCGCAGAGAGCAGCTTTCGCGGCAGAATTGCTGCCCATCCCGATGGATAAACCGCCATCTGTTGGTAATACCTCAGTCGCCCCTTATGACGCTTGGTACAGAGAAAGGTACTATTCTACTCCACAGGTACCCCACAGCTAATTAATTTTCGATTATCAACTGCATTACCTCTTATAGATAATTTACTCAAGTGAAATATATTAATAAATATGTACTCACCACAGCAAATACCAAGAGAAGCTTAAGAGAGACCATCATGGAGTTTCGTTGGTCAATAAGCCAATTACTGGTGTTTAGCAATTTATACCAACGCTACACAAACAATCGTTCAGTAACCATTTCCATTCTATTTGTACAACTGCAGTTGTCTAGAACGTAGGTGCGAGGCGAGAAACGTGTTTTTTTATAATATCTACAGATATAAATTACGAATTGTTTGCACAAACAAAAAAATATTATTTGAACATTATAATAAATGACATGAGTTCGTCTGCATATCTGAATTGTTACAACTCTTAATTTAGGTAATTACCGCTCTTTTAGTTCTCAGTTGTCGTAAGAGGCGACTATAATACCAAAACCGACAGATGGCGGTATTCCACACCAGCCATTGAAAGTCCACTGCTGGATATAGGTCTTCCCAAGAAAAGGGGCATTTGCCCATAATTCCCGAACTGGGCAAGCGTGTTGGCAATCGCAGAGTGTAACTTCGCGACGTGGATGCTGCTGCCCATCCCAGCCCTGTGCATTTGAGCTACACTGTAACGGATGGATATTCCGTATAGATACGGATGGATATACAGTACGGAGTGTCAGAGTACATTCATTTGTTATATCTATTAAGATGTAACCAGTGTTAGCAATTTTATCGCACAAAAACGTATTTGTTTTGACATCACATTGAAAATATTTAGATACGTAATTCTAGGAATTGCTCTATCTACAGCTAGAACTGCTTTGATATCTGCTGAGCAGTTTATGCGAACAGACAGCGGAAGCAATATAATTTTAGACAAGACAAATAACATCTCGCCCATCTTAAGTTGTAGCTTTCAAACTAACTTTTCAACCAAAATAAAATGTATATATGTCACCGGAAGCTGACAAGATCTGCAAGTTTATAAACTTCCTAGGAAATTTATAAACCTTCGTAGGATTACTAAACGACAGATGAATTGTATTATTTTAGGCTCACATTTGCGCAAATTTATCAATTATGCGACGTCGGGTGGGAAATGTATAAACTAACGGATATCCTTTCGTAAGATTCTAAACGTTTCGACCAATCACAGAAGAGGTTTTAATTTTACGCTTCTTTAAAATACGGCAAATAACACACGGCTCTCTGATTGGTAGATGTTGACAGTACCAATGCTTGTGTCGCAGCTTGTAGGTTCCCTCCCGATAAGATAACCGCGAAAATTGCAGCCCTTCCTCGGCCGCCTACTGGCACAAAATAAACACCTACACTCCACATGCACTCGTACAACAGAGCAGTACACCGCGTTCGCCGGCGAACGCGTGAAGTCCCTACGAGCGATAACCGACAGCCCTGGGGCTGTCGGGCTCAATCTGTCCGTCCTCTTTTGCTACAATTCATTCATCGTAAATTCAACCCCAACGACGGCGGCCGAGCCTAGGCCGAGCCTCTAGAGGTGCCCTTGGACGCGCCGTCAGTCCCGCTCAAATCTCGCGAGCCATTGCGGTCGCGGCCGCGGGGCACGCAGGATGGATACGAGCATCGGACCTCTCATCTATGAGAGGCCCCGCCCTCTTTTTTCGGTGGCGCTGGAATTGACGTCTGAGTAGTCCAGAACTAGGTTCGTCCGAAAAAAAAAAAAAGCTTGTAGGTTACTAATTATGGTCTAGTTTAATAATCTTAGCAAAATAAAACTATTTTAACAGTTCCAACACAGTTTTACAACATAACTTTACAAAAACTTAATCAACCAATCATAAGTAAGTTTATCAATTTGCGAAAATGTGAGCGTAAAATAATACAATTCATCTGTCGTTTAGAACTCTACGAAGATTTATAAATTTCCTAGGGAATATATAAACTCGCGGATCTTATCATCTTCCGGTGACATATAAATATTGTATCAGTAGCTTCTTATGACACCTAGTACTAAGTGAGATACCTTTCTATACTGCCTGTACTTCATAACTACACTTCATAACTATACTACACTTCATAACTTTTTTAAAAACCTTTAAATGATAAAAGAAAACAAAAAAGCTCCTAACGACTGAAACCTCCTGCAACAACGCGCAGTCACATATCACATCTCCTGCAAGCGTGTTTTAAATGTACACTGCCATCTCTGGGCGGGTTTTAGAACTAAATTGACGCATTACAAAATGCTCTCTGCTATAAATTCCGACCGCGTGAACCTTGCGGAAGCTTCGAAGCCACTTCCAATGCAGTCATCGGCAGATTAAAAAAAGTATGAACACGAGAGTTTGTATGGATGTTTGTTGCTCTTTCACAACGAAACGGCTTTACAGATCTGTATGATATTCGACACAGATATTATTAATAGTCTGGATTAACATATGCGCTACTTTTTTATCTAAAAAAAAAACATGGTCCTGTGGAAAGTATTTGGCTGCTTATGTTTAGCAGTAAGGGATATGGACTTCTTCCCGGTATAACAAGAGTTCTTGAGCGATGAGATTGATTAAGGAACGCGCAAACAAAGTCGCGGGAAGAATACTAGTTTAAAAGACACATTTGACCGATAACTCAATTTCGTCCTCTATTTTCTACACTTTTGAATATATTACGTCGTAACAGTCGCGTAATTAGCATATAATTATGTTATTAATACATTTCCATAAATAGAATTAATAAATATAAACTAACTGATCTGACAAACGTTGTGTTGCCATGTTAATTATTTCTAGAGAATTACTAAAACAACTATTAAAAAATAGAGGTTAGTGATAGAAGAGTGAAAATTTAGGGTTGTATTTATTTTTAATGCCACAGTAAACAAAAAAAAATTGACCATAAAATGAAATAAATGTTTTAGGGTTGTATAACCCTTATCATGCCGTGTTCCAGGTGTCGTAAGAGGTGGCTAAAGTACCTGAACGGACAGATGACGGTATATCCATCCGAAACAGTGCAGCTCAAATGTGCAGGGCAGTTATGGGCAGCGGCATCCCCGTTGCGAAAGCTGCGCTCTGCGATTGCCAACACGCTTGCCCAGTGCGGCAAATATGGACAATGTTCCCCCTATCTTGAGGAGACCTATGTCCAGCAGTGGACTTTAAATAGCTGTAATAATGATGATGGGGTATGGAAAATAGATAGTAGGCGATTCTCAGATCATTAGAATATGCATGTAGAATTTCATAAGTATCGGTCAAGCCGTTTCGGCGGATTATGGTAACTAACACTGTGACAAGAGAATTTCATATATTAGAATTTGTAGTTATTAATAAGATAGACTTTGCACCGTTTCTATATTAAAGATTTGGTCAAAGAACCAGACGATGCATGAGTGCATACTACCAATGCGTAATTGGTTGTGGCCCCATTTTCTATCATCACATCTTCACAGGACGCATATGTATGCGCTCAACATATAAGTTTGTTCTTTATCTGTATTTATAAAAGGAGAAGCTGAAAGATTGACAGTAACAACTAACATATCGACCCAGGCCCCAAACAATATGGGTTAGAAACTAAATTTTGCACATGGTTTCTTTTTATAACGTAAAAGAGCACGAAGGACTTTTGAAAATTCATCCCCTAAGGCGTTTTGAAGTTATCTGAATAGAATGAATATGAAGGTTCTTCATTAAAAGTCACGAAAAACGTGTGAAATATTTTTTTTAAATCATCTCTTTAAGGGAGTCGGGTAATATGCAGTAAAAGTATAAAATTTCTCTGATCTTTATAGTTTTCCATTAAAATGCTCTATCTACAATCATCATCATCCCATCAGCCATTGGAGGTCCACTGCTGGATATAGGCCTCCCCAAGGAAGGGGGAATTTCGCACATAATTGCCGCGCTGGGCAAGCGTGTTGGCAATCGCAGATCGCAGCTTTCCCGTCAAGGATACTGCTGCCCTTCCCCGCCCTGGGTACATAACATGTATCGGATAGATATCTGTCGGATTTGGTACCTTAGTCAACTATTACGACACCTGGTGAAAGGGAAGGTACTATTCTACTCTGCCGGTACCTCACGGATGTTTATCTGACTGACTGACTGACATATCAACACGACTTAAGCTATACGGTCAGAAAAAAAAATTAAAGTTTACTTTTTTTTTATCCCCCTAATCGAAAAAGCTTTAACCATACAACATCACGTTAATAACAGCAGAGTATAAATGATACAAGGTTTGTTCTACAACTTAGCGCGAGTGAAACCGCGGGCACAGCTAGTCTTTATATACAAAAATTTCGTATCACGCTATTTTTCTGATGATCTCTGATGATCTCTTGAACTACGAAACTGACTTGGATAAATTTTGCTCAGTTTTTAATAGTGTGGAAATTAAACTTTACAAATTAAAAAATTCACTCCCTCTTTAGAAGGTATACCGTATATATATAAGGTAGACCTTTGTAAGAGGTCTACCTTATGTGATAGTTATAGATGAAAAGATTTGTACAAAATATATCGATTAGTGTTAATTTTGCCCGAAACGCCTGCTAATTTTTATCCGCAAATCTTCTTATCGTCATGTTGTGTTCGAAATACAGGTAGGAGTGTATATAAAGCATATATAAAGAAATATAACATCCCTTCTGTACTGGACTCTCATCTTATAACACCAAATTAGTATAGAGTATTTGTATTTTTAAATAGGCATTCACAGCATTTTGAGATTAGCATGTCTGCTGTCTGTCTGTCACAACTAAATAGCAGAACCAATTTTATACTTCTTTTTTAACGAACTTAATGCTGGACTACTCAGACGTCAAATGTAGCGACATTATGGTATATTTAAATATAGGCAACTTGAAATACTAATGCACAGGTGAATTCGCAGGCATTAGCTAGTCTGCATTGCCCTGTCCATAGATAACTTTTTAGGCTTAATTTTTTATTAGATTTTTTTTTATTGCTTTTATTAGATAATAAAAACATAAACAGTAAGCCGTAGGACGTCCACTGCTGGACATAGGCCCAAGAAAGGAGAGGCCTAGGTCTAGTTACATAAATTAGACCCAATATCGAAAAATGCGTCTGCATTACTATCTAAATCTTTTATTTCTACCGCCAAAAATTAAAAATAGTATGGTTAGAACTCTAATTTTGCGATGCTTACGAATAGAAAGCTAGCCGAGAAGAGAACGGTAATGGGAAATATGATCGTATTTACGCAAACCGAAAATGAAACAAAGACAGTTGTTTAATAGACGATCCAATTTATTAAGGAGTTCTTGGGAGATATTAGTGCAGCACACGTCACCATAGTCAATTATGGGTAAAACCAAGGATTGAATAAGAAGGGTTTTGGTTTTGGTAGGAAGAAAATGTTTAAATCGATAGAGAGTACGAAGCCTTCCAGTAACCTGACTGCTAATTTCATTAACATGTGTATCCCAGGTTAAGGAAGAGTCGAAAAATAGGCCAAGATTCTTAACCCATGTGCTGTAAGGTACTACCACGTTATTAAAAATAATTACAGGTACATTTTTTAAACTGGATAATTGCCGTTTGCTGCCCAAGATAATGGCTTGAGTCTTGGACGAGTTTTCAGAGACACCAAACTTTTGTGACCAGTTTGTGATGTTGGTCAAATCAGCATTAATCCAAGCAATGGCATCATGCAGGTCATTGTTCTCTGCTTGGGTGTAGAGTTGCAGGTCATCAGTGTATAGACGGTAAGAACAGCCAATAGATTTGGTGACAAGGTTTATGAAAAGGGAAAATAATAACGGAGAGAATGCCACCTTGCGGCACACATCGACATCAATTCCCAACCACTGGGACACATCATCACCCAGGCGTACCGCTTGCTGGCGTTCTCGAAGATAGGATGCGGAGCTGTTTGTGTACAGCTGCCTCGATAATTTTAGAGAGATATTGCAAAATAGAGATGGGCCGAAATGTATGGTAAGAAGTAGGGTTAGGTGTTTTAGGAACCGGGATAACATAGGCTTTGCTCCATATACTGGGAAAGGAGCCATGTTGTAGAGAAATTGATAACGTAAGTCGATGGTCAAGACCCTAAAAATGCAAAAACTTCCATACGTTTGCCGAAGATGATGATTGAACATTATCGTGAATACTACATTTGGCTGATCTTATCAGTTGATTATAGCGATTTCGGAGTCTTTTGTATGTATTTAAATTGAAATCAGACCACACTTTTTTAAACTTACAAAATGCACTGTCTCTTTGTGTCATGGCTATACGAAATATCACTAGAAATCCAGGGAGCAAGCGGACGGTTATGACTAATTAAACGAATAGAAGCGTGTTAGTCAAAAAGTTATAAGACAGAACAGTTAAGAATGTTAACTTTATCATCAATGGTAGACGCTTCCATTAATGGTGTCCAATCAAGTTCCACAGCATCCTGTTTTAGTTTTTCAATATCCAGTTTTCCAATACTTCGCAGATATTTTATTTTAGGCTTAACCCTAAGTGGCTTTAACTTTTAGCTCAGAAATAGAAGGCCATGTTTAGAGAAACCAGGAGCTGGCAATTGGCCATGCTTAACTACCAAGTCAGTTAGAGGTAACCATTAGGTCTATGAGGGAGTCAAAAGCGTTCAGATTGTGGTGAGTTGGGTTTGATGGTAGAAGAAAAAAGTCAGTAGATTGAATGGTGGATTGGAGTTTTGATGAGTAAGACTCTGTAGGTTCGCAGACCCGTATTATAGGTAAAAAAACTTCCCGTCGTCCCAAACTTCTCTATGTTTTATGTGTATATTCTATTTATTATAGGCCAATAAAAATTTGATTTAAACATAATAATTTTGCCCGAATTAAAAATAATGTTTTACAAAAAGCAATTTAAAAAATTACAGTACATGCATGTGTGTGTGTGAGTGTGTATAGATTTATATGTTTAATGTGTGTGAGTTTAAATAAAGTTTTACTTCTAATTAATATACCTTCAGTTTTTACATGAAAATCTATTCATCAAACAATCTTAAGCTTTTAGGTGAAGTGTATCGTAAATATGCGGTACCAAAGACATCAAAAATCTTAGCAAATCTCTTACTAAAACTAGTTTTATATGGCACTGACTGGACAACAAGAATATAAGGACAATAGCTTCTGTAAGGATCGACACCGTTACAGATGTGCTGTCTCAAGGCAACATCTGAGACTAACAATTGACGAACAGCTATTACATCACTCAGTCTGTACCAATCTACGTTAGATCAATCGTTAGGCTCTCTTCAGTTCAATAATTCCTGTTTTAGCAGCTCCAACCTAAACCCCACAAAAAGAGTGGATATGTGATGCGAGACTTAGGCATCTATCAAATATAACACCAAGGTGTTTAAAGATCTTTATTCTCATACAAATCTACATTCATTTACAATGTGATATCACAGTTCTAACAAATAATAAACAAATTAGCCGCTACTCGACTCCAAATACAATTTCAGCTTATTCTGAAACAAATTTATACTCTCACACTCCTTTATGTTGTTAGGCAGCTCATTGAACAGCTGTGCTCCTCCAAACAGTACAGTCTTCTTTCCATAGACACTTCTAGGTGCTGATAGTTGCACTTTATTGTTAGTTCGGAGATTGTGGGGGTTGTCTTTTATAAACAGTCGTATATTACTTTTGACAGGATTTGTAACTAATTATTTTACTAAGATGAATTTGTATAATTTAGATAGATTACCTATACTGACGCTTTCAAGAAAATGACAGGAACAATTGACTTCCCTGCTACCACTTATGTGAGGAACAATTAAACGTGCTTATAATGGGCTGACAGATGTCACAAATTGAAATGGGAATGTATTTTGTTTTAGAACAGTTTAATGCTACCAAATTAATGCTAGCGAATGAGTCTAGCATTAATTAAACATTATTTACACAAACAGAGTTTAGGCCCTGCTGAGAATAGCTGAAAACCGATTCCCAGGTAACTCCGGAAAAAGGAAGGGTGCTATCATCGGCATAAATAGTTGTATTGCTGATTGCTAGAGATCATTGATATATAGATAAAAAATAGTGTAGGGCCAAAAACTACCTTGAGGAACACCAAAGGAAACAGGTAAATCTGGACTGATAACATTATTGGATACTTTTACAAAAGAAATCGGTTTAATGTTTTTCCAGTTCTACATTTTCAAGTTTTGTCAGCAATAATGGTATAGAAATACTATCGATAGCTTTCACCAGGTCAAGATAAATGACCAACCATTTTGGTTTTGCACCGAATAATCACTAACCTCATACAACGCATCCGGTGATGATATATTTGCGCGGGAAAACATACAGTGAGCTGGATATCATCAAATCATTACATTTATGTATGTATTATATATATATAAATCTTACTCTTAAATCACTCTATCTGTTGAAAAAACCACACCAACATCCGTTGCGTACATACATAGGACCAGACAGCGGAAAACGACTTCATTGTATAATATGTAAGTGAAATATTAGACCTAACTGAATTAAAGCCGTTATTCTTTATGTACTAAAAGATATAATATGCGTACCGTGAAATACGTACGTGACGTAAATAACTGTGAGCATATAATTATAATAACAAACATATAACATGTGTGCAAATAACACGTTTTTATCTAGATATATAAATAAAAAAAATAATTATCGAAATTACATGCGCGGGCGTAACTCAAGAACGAGTGCACGAAATTGGCTATTTCTTCTTTTGGTATGTTGGTTACATCTTCAGCTTTTTTTATTATGAAACACCTAAGAATGCCCGCGACTTCGTCCGCATGGAATAATGACTTCGGGGCGTATAGTGACTTTCAGGATTTATTTATTTGTTTTAACACTTCTGTACAACAATAAAATGTACAAAGGCTTTCGGCCTTACAGTGGACAGTCAGTTCTTCGCGTCAGTCTTGATCTAAAACTGACGACTTCGCTCTAAATGGTGTAAGCCAACTAGATTTCACCACTCTTAGGCGTCACTCCGGCTCTTCAGTTTGCATCCAATTACTGCGGGCGCAGAAAGCGAACTGACTCATTGGCATGACGATCACACAGTCACGAGCAGCTTGGCGCGACGCCGGTTAAGGAAAATTTGGTTTAATTTAAATTGTTTATTTTAATTGATTGTTATATATTTGAATCCCGTGGCACTCCCCGATGCGCAATCTATGGGATAGCAATCAAAGCTTTTTAAATTTAAAATAATTAACTATGATTTCATTATTAAAGTAGTTAACTACATATATATATACATAGGTAGTTAGGAAAACTAAGAAACACACTTTTAAAATTTTTAACCTCTTTAGTTCGATAGGCTTTAAAAGAAAGCTTTTCTATGTTTATTTTTTAACTATAGTATAGTTTTATTTCGAAGAAATTTGCGACACAAATAAGCTAAAGCAATACCCGGATTTTAAATGTTTTTTACATTTGTAAATATTCCCAGTAGCAAAGTTCGTTTATAGATACAACGCACACGCGTTTTCACATGGAAATTCATACCTAAATACTCCGACTACTGGTATAAAGATTTGGAAGATTTTCAAGTTTTCAATATATGATTGGGAGGTTCATGTCCCTTGTTGAGAATATATTAAACAGCAGAGTCCAAGTTCCTCGTAACGCCTACTTAAAAACTGTTAGCAATTATTGCGTTGAATTACTTTGCAGTGATAAATGTTTGGGTAGTACATTGTACTTTTATTAACCGTATCAAATATAAGAAATATAATTTAAAACTTTCAAAATAAACCAAATTTTTTATCAATATTAATGCTTTTTCTATAACGCTTATTACAATATTACAACAGACATCTTTTCATTGTGCTAACTACATGTTCATTTTACTCGAAAATACAAAGAAACGACATTTAAAGTGCACTTATACCGCTAATTTAATTATTTGCTCTATTTAATAAAATTAAAATACATAATAAATAAAGAGTCAATCCGGCGAGTAGGCTTATGTCCAGCCGTGGACTTTCAATGGCTGGTATGAAGAGACTGTAGCCATTGCATTGTTACATATATTATATCAATATTTAAGCTATTTAAAAATAAATAAATTTGAAGCTTTCTGCCTCTCATACATTCTATCTGTGGCGCACTGCAACTGTTAGAAAGGGTGAACATAAAAATAATTTAATAGTTTGATAAGATATAAAAAATTGTGTTTTCCTCACCTGTCCTCTGTTTTCCACTAAAATATAGTGGTTGTGCAAGAGCTAGACATAGAGGCAGATGTAGATGTTGGGGTGTAAATAGAGCTAGAGGTTGAGGTGGAAGTAGAGGTAGAGGTGGCAAAAGTCTGAATTAGAGGTAGAGCTAG